>WWET01008906.1:11245-25122 GCA_011038615.1 Limnodynastes dumerilii
TGTTCTACTGTATTGGCCTCAACCACCTCAGATGGGAGAATATTCCATTTATCTATCACCCTTTCAGTGAAGTAATTTTTCCGCACATTTCCTTTGAATCTACCACCCTCCAGTTTATATCCATGCCCTCGTGTTCTATTACACCTTTTCTTTTGAAAAATGCTACCATCCTTTAGCCGGTCACAACCCTTGATGTATTTGAAAGCTGCTATCATGTCCCCCCTCTCCCTTCTCTGCTCCAAGCTATATATGTTTAGTTCCTCTAGCCTTTCTTGGTATGATTTGTTACAACGGCCATGGACCATTTTAGTTGCTCTTCTTTGCATAGTCTCTAATGTATTTATGTCTTTCTGGAGATATGGCCTCCAGAACTGAACGCAGTATTCTAGGTGACTGTGTACCAATGATTTATAAAGGGGCATCATTACTTCTCTCTTTCTGCTACTAATTCCTCTCCCTATGCAACCAAGCATCTGACTTGCCTTTCTCATTGCTTTGTTACATTGATTGGCTACCTTTAAGTCACTGGAAATAATGACTCCTAGATCCCTTTCCTCCTCGGTAGATTCTAATGTAATGCCATTAAGGAAATATTGAGCCTTTGGGTTTCTGTGTCCCAAGTGCGTGATTTTGCATTTTGTATGATAAGGATCAGGAGAGATGATAGGGAGTGGAAGCAATTATAGGGATCAGGAGAGATGATAGGGATCAGGAGCATTGATAAGGAGAGATGATAGGGACCAGGAGAGATGATAGGGATCAGGAGCATTGATAAGGAGAGATGATAGGGATAAGGAGAGAAGATGGGGAGCAGGAGAGAAGATAGGGATCGGGAGCAATAAGAGGGATCAGGAGAGATTATGGGGTTCGGGAGCAATGCTAGGGAGCAGGAGAGATGATAGGGAGCAGGAGAGATGATAGGGAGCGGGAGCAATGATAGGGATCAGGAGAGATGATAGGGAGCGGGAGCAATGATAGGGATCAGGAGAGATGATAGGGAGCGGAAGCAATCATAGGGATCAGGAGAGATGATAGGGATCAGGAGCATTGATAAGGATAAAGAGAGATGATAGGGATCAGGAGAGATTATAGGGATCAAGAGCATTGATAGGGATAAGGAGAGATGATAGGGAGCAGGAGAGATGATAGGGATCAGGAGAGATTATAGGGAGCAGGATAGATCATAGGGATCAGGAGGAATAATGGGGATCAGGAGAGATGATAAGGATTAGAAGAAATGATGGGGATAAGGAAGAATTATAGGGATCAAAGGGAATTATAGGGATCAGGAGTAATTATAGGGATCAGGAGAAATGATAGGGATCAAGGGGAATTACAGGGACCGGGAGAGATTATAAGGATCGGGAGGAATGATAGAGATCAGGAGAGATTATAAGGATCGGGAGGAATGATAGGGATCAGGAGAGATGATAGGTATCAGGAAATGTGATAGGGATGAGGAGGAATGATATGGATCGGGAGAGATATGATAGGGATCGGGAGAGGAATGATAGGGATTGGGAGAAAGATAATAAGAATCGGGAGAGAGATGATAGGGATCGGGAAAGGAATGATAGGGATTGGGAGAGAAATTATAGGGATCGGGAGAGAGATGATAGGGATCGGGAGAGAGATGATAGGGATCGGGAGAGAGATGATAGGGATTGGGAGAAAGATGATAGGGATCGAGAGAGAGAGATGATAGGGATTGGGAGAGAGATGATAGGGATCGGGAGAGAGAGATGATAGGAATCGGGAGAGAGATGATAGGGATCGGGAGAGAGATGATAGGAATTTGGAGAGAGATGATAGGGATCGGGAGAGAGCAGTAGTGTCTAGAAAGTGGGGACAATACTGACGTCTCAGGGACTAGGCCGGTACCTGAGCAACGAGGATCCCGATGACCAGGGACAACTGATGGAGGGTTCCCAGCGCCCCCCGGAGATGCGTGGGAGAGATCTCACCCACATACATAGGTACTAGCCCAGAAGCCAGACCTGTGCGGAGACATGGAATTAGATTGTAAGCTCTGGTACCCCTGGATATATGATGCTGTGATTATACCCTCGGTAGGATGATCATTTGTCTGTAGTGAGGTGGTTGTGACAGATGCCCCCTGGGGGCCATATTGATGGTGTGTGATAGCTGTCATTGGAGCATGCCTATCTGCAGAGCATTGCAAAGAGAGCACAGGCCGCATGCAGGGTTCCAGTAATTTCTGGCATTGATATAGGGGGCGACACTGAGCTCCAGGCAGGACGGAGCAAGCAGCCCACCACCTGTGCCTGCAGTGACAGCCACCTCTACAGCTAATTCCTCTGCTGCCCCCCACATCCCTGCTCTTTGATGCTCTGCAGGGTGCTAGAAAGATGTGTGATGCTCTGCGGGTGTGATACTCTGCTGGTGTGA
Source organism: Limnodynastes dumerilii (assembly GCA_011038615.1). Lineage (NCBI taxonomy): Eukaryota > Metazoa > Chordata > Amphibia > Anura > Limnodynastidae > Limnodynastes > Limnodynastes dumerilii. Next base: position 13,655 of record WWET01008906.1, read on the forward strand.
TGCTCTGCAGTTGTGATTGTCTGCAGATGTGATGCTCTACAGTTGTGATGCTCTGAAGATTTGATTCTCTGTGGGTATGACGCTCTACGGGTGTGATACTCTGCAAGGTGTTAGTAGAATGTGTGATGCTCTGCGGGTATGACCCTCCACGGGTGTGATGCTCTGCAAGGTGTTAGCAGAATGTGTGATGCTCTGCAGGTGTGATACTCTGCGTGTTGTTAGCAGAATGTGTGATGCTCTGTGGATGTGATGCTCTGCGGGTATGACGCTCTACGGGTGTGATACTCTGCAAGGTGTTAGTAGAATGTGTGATGCTCTGCGGGTATGACGCTCTACGGGTGTGATGCTCTGCAAGGTGTTAGCAGAATGTGTGATGCTCTGTGGGTGTGATGCTCTGCGGGTATGACGCTCTACGGGTGTGATGCTCTGTGAGGTGTTAGCAGAATGTGTGATGCTCTGCGGGTGTGATACTCTGCGAGATGTTAGCAGAATGTGTGATGCTCTGTGGGTGCGATGCTCTGCAGGTATGACGCTCTACGGGTGTGATGCTCTGCGAGGTGTTAGCAGAATGTGTGATGCTCTGCGGGTGTGATGCTCTGCGGTTATGAAGCTATATGGGTGTGATGCTCTGCGAGGTGTTAGCAGAATGTGTGATGCTTTGCGAGGTGTTAGCAGAATGTGTGATGCTCTGCGGATGTGATGCTCTGTGGGTATGACGCTATATGGGTGTGATGCTCCGCGAGGTGTTAGCAGAATGTGTGATACTCTGCGGGTGTGATGCTCTGCGAGGTGTTAGCAGAATGTGTGATGCTTTGTGGGTGTGATGCTCTGCGAGGTGTTAGCAGAATGTGTGATGCTCTGAGGGTGTGATGCTCTGCGGGTGTGATGCTCTTCGAGGTGTTAGCAGAATGTGTGATGCTCTGTGGGTGTGATGCTCTGCGGGTATGACGCTCTACGGGTGTGATGCTCTGCGAGGTGTTAGCAGAATGTGTGATGCTCTGCGGTTATGAAGCTATATGGGTGTGATGCTCTGCGAGGTGTTAGCAGAATGTGTGATGCTCTGCAAGGTGTTAGCAGAATGTGTGATGCTCCGCGAGGTGTTAGCAGAATGTGTGATGCTCTGCGAGGTGTTAGTAGAATGTGTGATGCTCTGTGGTTATGAAGCTATATGGGTGTGATGCTCTGCGAGGTAAACAAGGGAAAAACTCTGCGAGGTGTTAGCAGAATGTGTGATGCTCTGTGGGTGTGATGCTCTGCAGGTATGACGCTCTACAGGTGTGATGCTCTGCGAGGTGTTAGCAGAATGTGTGATGCTCTGCGAGTGTGATGCTCTGCGAGGTGTTAGCAGAATGTGTGATGCTCTGCGAGGTGTTAGCAGAATGTGTGATGCTCTGCGAGGTGTTAGAATGTGTGATGCTCTGCGAGGTGTTAGCAGAATGTGTGATCCTCTACGAGTGTGATGCTCTGCGAGGTGTTAGCAGAATGTGTGATGCTCTGCGGAAGTGATGCTCTGTGGGTATGACGCTATATGGGTGTGATGCTCCGCGAGGTGTTAGCAGAATGTGTGATGCTCTGTGGGTGTGATGCTCTGCGAGGTGTTAGCAGAATGTGTGATGCTCTGTGGGTGTGATGCTCTGCGGGTGTGATGGTCTATGGGTGTGATGCTCTGTGAGGTTTTAACAGAATGTTTGATGCTCTGCGGGTGTGATGCTCTGCGAGGTGTTAGCAGAATGGGTGATGCTCTGTGGGTGTGATCCTCTGCGAGGTGTTAGCAGAATGTGTGATGCTCTGCAGGTGTGATGCTCTGCGGGTATGATGCTCTACGGGTGTGATGCTCTGCGAGGTGTTAGCAGAGTGTGTGATGCTCTATGGGTGTGATGCTTTGCGAGGTGTTAGCAGAATGTGTGATGCTCTGTGGGTGTGATGCTCTGCGTGGTGTTAGCGGAATATGTGATGCTCTGCAGGGTACATACCTGAATAGATGCCAATGACGAATCTCCCAGCAATCATCATCTCGTACGATTGGCTGATCTGGGACAGCCCCATGAGACTTCCTCCAATGAATGCAAAGACATTGTTGGCAATCATGGCTCTCTTCCTGCTCCCGGACATGCATGAAAAACACAGGAACGCATTTGGTTATATCTGAGGACAACAGGGGCCCATCCTCACCTGGGGGACACATAGGGGCCCAACCGCTTGTTACAGGGGTAGTGGAGGAGCATCTGGGGCCCTGGGTCCCATACTCACCGCCCAAGCCACTGAGATACGACACCAACACTCAGGGAAGACACCATCCCACCAATGGAGAAGATGGCCACGGACAGTGACCACAGAGTCCGCAGGAGGCCACCGTCGATGGACTGAGAGTCCGGAGCATGGCGGCTAATGTAGGATTCATTATAACTCTGCTCGATGATCTAGGAACACAAGATGGAGACATCAAGCATTTCTGATAACTCCTTTTCAAAATCTCTCTGGAGGCAGAAAATAGTGGCTCTGATACCACCACAGGCTCTCGGGCATTCAGCGTGTCACATGGGGTCAGTAGAGGGGGGAAGACGGAAAGAAAAGAGGAAAATTAAAAATATCTATGCACACAACCCATGTAACTCACTGTGGTTACATGACCCCAACATGGGAGACACCAAACCCATCACTAAGACATCACATGACCCCAACATGTGAGACTCCAAACCCATCACTAAGACATCACATCACATGACCCCAACATGGGAGACACCAAACCCATCACTAAGACATCACATGACCCCAACATGTGAGACTCCAAACCCATCACTAAGACATCACATCACATGACCCCAACATGGGAGACACCAAACCCATCACTAAGACATCACATGACCCCAACATGTGAGACTCCAAACCCATCACTAAGACATCACATCACATGACCCCAACATGGGAGACACCAAACCCATCACTAAGACATCACATGACCCCAACATGTGAGACTCCAAACCCATCACTAAGACATCACATCACATGACCCCAACATGGGAGACACCAAACCCATCACTAAGACATCACATGACCCCAACATGTGAGACTCCAAACCCATCACTAAGACATCACATCACATGACCCCAACATGGGAGACACCAAACCCATCACTAAGACATCACATGACCCCAACATGTGAGACTCCAAACCCATCACTAAGACATCACATCACATGACCCCAACATGGGAGACACCAAACCCATCACTAAGACATCACATGACCCCAACATGTGAGACTCCAAACCCATCACTAAGACATCACATCACATGACCCCAACATGGGAGACCCAACATGGGAGACACCTAACTCATCACTAGGACATCACATACATGACCCCAACATGGGAGACACCTAACTCATCACTAGGACATCACATACATGACCCCAACATGGGAGACACCTAACTCATCACTAGGACATCACATACATGACCCCAACATGGGAGACACCTAACTCATCACTAGGACATCACATACATGACCCCAACATGGGAGACACCTAACTCATCACTAGGACATCACATACATGACCCCAACATGGGAGACACCTAACTCATCACTAGGACATCACATACATGACCCCAACATGGGAGACACCTAACTCATCACTAGGACATCACATACATGACCCCAACATGGGAGACACCTAACTCATCACTAGGACATCACATACATGACCCCAACATGGGAGACACCTAACTCATCACTAGGACATCACATACATGACCCCAACATGGGAGACACCTAACTCATCACTAGGACATCACATACATGACCCCAACATGGGAGACACCTAACTCATCACTAGGACATCACATACATGACCCCAACATGGGAGACACCTAACTCATCACTAGGACATCACATACATGACCCCAACATGGGAGACACCTAACTCATCACTAGGACATCACATACATGACCCCAACATGGGAGACACCTAACTCATCACTAGGACATCACATACATGACCCCAACATGGGAGACACCTAACTCATCACTAGGACATCACATACATGACCCCAACATGGGAGACACCTAACTCATCACTAGGACATCACATACATGACCCCAACATGGGAGACACCTAACTCATCACTAGGACATCACATACATGACCCCAACATGGGAGACACCTAACTCATCACTAGGACATCACATACATGACCCCAACATGGGAGACACCTAACTCATCACTAGGACATCACATACATGACCCCAACATGGGAGACACCTAACTCATCACTAGGACATCACATACATGACCCCAACATGGGAGACACCTAACTCATCACTAGGACATCACATACATGACCCCAACATGGGAGACACCTAACTCATCACTAGGACATCACATACATGACCCCAACATGGGAGACACCTAACTCATCACTAGGACATCACATACATGACCCCAACATGGGAGACACCTAACTCATCACTAGGACATCACATACATGACCCCAACATGGGAGACACCTAACTCATCACTAGGACATCACATACATGACCCCAACATGGGAGACACCTAACTCATCACTAGGACATCACATACATGACCCCAACATGGGAGACACCTAACTCATCACTAGGACATCACATACATGACCCCAACATGGGAGACACCTAACTCATCACTAGGACATCACATACATGACCCCAACATGGGAGACACCTAACTCATCACTAGGACATCACATACATGACCCCAACATGGGAGACACCTAACTCATCACTAGGACATCACATACATGACCCCAACATGGGAGACACCTAACTCATCACTAGGACATCACATACATGACCCCAACATGGGAGACACCTAACTCATCACTAGGACATCACATACATGACCCCAACATGGGAGACACCTAACTCATCACTAGGACATCACATACATGACCCCAACATGGGAGACACCTAACTCATCACTAGGACATCACATACATGACCCCAACATGGGAGACACCTAACTCATCACTAGGACATCACATACATGACCCCAACATGGGAGACACCTAACTCATCACTAGGACATCACATACATGACCCCAACATGGGAGACACCTAACTCATCACTAGGACATCACATACATGACCCCAACATGGGAGACACCTAACTCATCACTAGGACATCACATACATGACCCCAACATGGGAGACACCTAACTCATCACTAGGACATCACATACATGACCCCAACATGGGAGACACCTAACTCATCACTAGGACATCACATACATGACCCCAACATGGGAGACACCTAACTCATCACTAGGACATCACATACATGACCCCAACATGGGAGACACCTAACTCATCACTAGGACATCACATACATGACCCCAACATGGGAGACACCTAACTCATCACTAGGACATCACATACATGACCCCAACATGGGAGACACCTAACTCATCACTAGGACATCACATACATGACCCCAACATGGGAGACACCTAACTCATCACTAGGACATCACATACATGACCCCAACATGGGAGACACCTAACTCATCACTAGGACATCACATACATGACCCCAACATGGGAGACACCTAACTCATCACTAGGACATCACATACATGACCCCAACATGGGAGACACCTAACTCATCACTAGGACATCACATACATGACCCCAACATGGGAGACACCTAACTCATCACTAGGACATCACATACATGACCCCAACATGGGAGACACCTAACTCATCACTAGGACATCACATACATGACCCCAACATGGGAGACACCTAACTCATCACTAGGACATCACATACATGACCCCAACATGGGAGACACCTAACTCATCACTAGGACATCACATACATGACCCCAACATGGGAGACACCTAACTCATCACTAGGACATCACATACATGACCCCAACATGGGAGACACCTAACTCATCACTAGGACATCACATACATGACCCCAACATGGGAGACACCTAACTCATCACTAGGACATCACATCACATATTCACAACACGGGAGACACCTAACTCATCACTAGGACATCACATGACCACAGCTTGAGAGACAATTAACTCATCACTATGGGCCGGATCCAGAACTACGTCCGTATTCCATAGACGGACGTAGTTCAATAAACAGTAGCTACTGCGCATGCGTAGTAGCTATTGTACGTAATCTGCGTATCGTTTCGAATACGAACGTAGTTCTGGATCCGGCCCTATGACATCTTATACATGACCCCAACATGGGCGACACGTAACTCATCACTAGGACATCACATACATGACCCCAACATGGGAGACACCCAACTCATCACTAGAACATCATATCACACACATGACTCCAAGACGGGAGACACCTAACTCATCACTAGGACATCACATCACATACATGAACCCAACACGGGAGACACCTAACTCACCACTAGGACATCACATCACATACATGACCCCAACATGGGAGACACCTAACTCATCACTAAGACATCACATACATGACCACAACACGGGAGACACCTAACTCATCTCTAGGTCTTCACATACAGGACCCCAATACGAGAGACACTTAACTCATCACTAGGACATCACATCACATACATGACCCCAACATGGGAGACACTTAACTCATCACTAGGACATCACATCACATACATGACCCCAACACGGAAGACACCTAACTCATCACTAGGACATCACATACATGACCACAACACGGGAGACACCTAACTCATCACTAGGACATCACATACATGACCCCAACACAGAAAACACCTAACTTATCACTAGGACATCACATACATGACCCCAACACGGGAGACACCTAACTCATCACTAGGACATCACATACATGACCCCAACACGGTAGACTCCTAACTCATCACTAGGACATCACATCACATAAATGACCCCAACACGGGAGACACCTAACTCATCACTAGGACATCACATACATGACCCCAACACGGGAGACACCTAACTCATCACTAGGACATCACATCACATACATGACCCCAACACGGGAGACACCTAACTCATCACTAGGACATCACATACATGACCCCAACATGAGACACACCTAACTCATCACTAGGACATCACATCACATACATGACCCCAACACGGGAGACACCTAACTTATCACTAGGACATCACATCACATACATGAACCCAACATGGAAAACACCTAACTCATCACTAGGATATCACATACATGACCCCAACATGGAAAACACCTAACTCATCACTAGGATATCACATACATGACCCCAACACGGGAGACACCTAACTCATCACTAGGACATCACATCACATACATGACCCCAACACGGGAGACACCTAACTCATCACTAGGACATCACATACATGACCCCAACACGGAAGACACCTAATTTATCACTAGGACATCACATACATGACCCCAACTTGGGAGACACCTAACTCATCACTAGGACATCACATACATGACCCCAACACGGGAGACTCCTAACTCATCACTAGGACATCACATCACATAAATGACCCCAACACAGGAGACACCTAACTCATCACTAGGACATCACATACATGACCCCAACACGGGAGACACCTAACTCATCACTAGGACATCACATCACATACATGACCCCAACACGGAAAACACCTAACTCATCACTAGGATATCACATACATGACCCCAACACAAGAGACACCTAACTCATCACTAGGACATCACATACATGACCCCAACATGGGAGACACCTAACTCATCACTAGGACATCACATACATGACTCCAACACGGAAGACACCTAACTCATCACTAGGACATCACATACATGACCACAACACGGGAGACACCTAACTCATTACTAGGACATCACATACATGACCCCAACACGGAAGACACCTAACTCATCACTAGGACATCACATACATGACTCCAACATGGGAGACACCTAACTCATCACTAGGACATCACATACGTGACCCCAACACGGAAGACACCTAACTCATCACTAGGACATCACTGATGAATGGCAGGTTACTATACCCCCTTTACCTCCTATGTGTCACACATGATAGCCATCGTCTTGTAAACACACAAAACACGTGAAGAATGTGTCCTACAGCACAGACAACAGGAGGCATCCTCCGTCACCCGAGACACGCATTGCATTGACACGGAACCACGGATCACATGCATTGTTTCTGAGCATGGTGGGAGAATGTGCCATGGCCTCTTTCCAGTAACACATGAGCAGAGCAGAGACCACTGACGCCAGTCACAGCGATCCATAATCCGCCAGCACACCGGCCGCGGTCACCTACCTTCTGGGGTGCATTGATAACACCAATGTTATATCCAAACTGGAAGGAGCCCAAGATTGCCGTGAAGACGGACAGGAGCAGTGTCCTGGTGACCCCTCTGCGGACAACCTGCTATAAGACAGAGGTGTCAGGGAGAGCAGGGTGAGGGCACACCTGAGGAAGCCTCTGCCCCTGTCTATAGTTACCTGCCCCCCTTCAATGGGCTGGAATCCTCCCGAGGGCATTTTCACTTCAGGAGCCGGGAGAGAAAACTTCAGGGAAACTTTCCGTGACCTTGTGTAAGAGAGCAGAAGAAGGCGTCTGGGGGAGGGTCACTGCCAGACCAGTAACAGGGCTGAGGACGGGGACAGGGGCAGGCTGGCAGATACAGGGTTTAGGGGTGCCCAGGCAGAGGGTTCATAGAAGGATTGGGGGGTGCAGAAGACGTACCTTGAATGTGTGCAAGCGATAGAGGGAGAGAAGACTGACACCGGAGGGGCGAGAGAGCTGTCCCTATTCTACTACCTGGGAGGGGTGAGAGGACGGGGGTCTCCTGTCATCTGTCTGAGGTCACAGGAGGAGGTGACGCTCAGGGGGCTATTGTCATGTATTTATAATAGCAGCAGGTGGCAGAGACCCCTGACCCTACAACAAACTCACAGCCCGGGGTGACGGAGGCTCGACTCACCCACCCCCCGCACTGCCTGTCAGAGAGAGGTCCACAGCAGCTGTCCCTCCGAGAGACCGTCATGTCCTCTGCCTTGTGACATTGACCAAAATACCACCGTAACCGGACACCCCCAGGGGGGCAGACAGGGGGGCAGCCCCAGAGAGACAGAACGAGTGACAGAGGGACGAGTAACCTTTTCAGTGTGTAATAATAGATTGTCAGCTCCCAGGATCACCTCTCCGGAATGTAGCGCTCCTCACGGATATTATACGGACACAGACCTCCGTCACGGGGGGTGTGTTCTGAGCGCTAGCACTGGAATTACGCGTACGCCATGAGGAAGATCCAGCGTGCTCTACAGATAAGCATACGCCGTGATCTCTGCGGCAGGGGGAGGAGCGATGCATTCAAATGATGCAGAAAAATGGCGCTAAGAGCCCTCCGCCCAATCCAGATATTACGCCACAATGTAGGAAGCGATAGGAAAGGCGTCCGATCACAGAAGGCCAGGTGAGCGACGGGTGTGATGGCGGGCTATCCGCAATTATTACATGGCGGATACCAGCAGAAATGACAGTGCATTATATAATATAATATGAATAGTAATAATAGTCATCATATTCTTCATATAATATAATACTATAACATCATCCTTCACAATAACAACCTACAGAAAACGCCAGGAAAGGAACAATGCTAAATGTAGATTGTAAGCTCCTAGGGTTCAAATCAGGAATTCAAATCCTTAAATTATAAACATTCAGATACACAAAAACATTACACATATACACGCAAGAGATACAGATTATACAGGTACATAGGACGCAGATTATACAGGTACACAGGATGTATATACAGGTACATAGGATGTATATACATGTACATAGGATGTATATACAGGTACATAGGAGGTATAGGATGGAGATTATACAGGTACAAAGGATGTATAGGATGGAGATTATACAGGTACATAGGAGGTATAGGATGCAGATTATACAGGTACATAGGAGGTATAGGATGGAGATTATACAGGTACATAGGATGTAAAGGATGGAGATTATACAGGTACATAGGATGCAGATTATACAGGTACATAGGAGGTATAGAATGGAGATTATACAGGTACATAGGAGGTATAGGATGAAGATTATACAGGTACATAGGATGCAGATTATACAGGTACATAGAAGGTATAGGATGGAGATTATACAGGTACATAGGATGGAGATTATATAGGTACATAGGAGGTATATAATAGAGATTATACAGTTACATAGCATGTATATCATGGAGACTATACAGGTACATAGGAGGTATTTCATGGAAATTATACAGGTACATAGGATGCATATCATGGAGATTATACAGGTACATAGGAGGTATAAAATGGAGATTATACAGGTACATAGGAGGTATAGGATGGAGATTATACAGGTACAAAAGAGGTATAGGATGGAGATTATACAGGTACATAGGCTGGAGATCATACAGGTACATAGGAGGTATATCGTTGAGATTATATAGGTACATAGGATGTATAGGATGGAGATTATACAGGTACATAGGATGTATAGGATGAAGATTATACAGGTACATAGGAGGTATAGGATGGAGATTATACAGGTACAGAGGTGGTATAGGATTGAGATTATACAGGTACATAAAAGGTATAGGATGGAGATTATACAGGTACATAGGAGGTATAGGATGTAGATTATACAGGTACATAGGAGGAATAGGATGGAGATTATACAGGTACATAGGAGGTATAGGATGGAGATTATACAGGTACATAGGTATATAATGGAGATTATACAGGTACATAGGATGGAGATTATACAGGTACATAAAATAGAGATTATACAGGTACATAGGAGGTATAGGATGGAGATTATACAGGTATAGAGGAATAGGATGGAGATTATACAGGTACATAGCATGGAGATTATACAGATACATAGGATGGAGATTATACTGGTACATAGGATGTATAGGATGGAGATTATACAGGTACATAGGAGGTATAGGATGGAGATTATACAGGTACATAGGATGCAGATTATACAGGTATATAGGTATAGGATGCAGATAATACAGGTACATAGGAGGTATAGGATGCAGATTATACAGGTACATAGGATGTATAGGATAGAGATTATACAGGTACATAGGATGCAGATTATACAGGTACATAGGAGGTATAGGATAATTATTATATAGGTACATAGGGGACCTGATTCAGAGGCTGAAAATAAGAACTTAAAGTTACACCTGGGCAAAACCATGTTGATTTCAGGGGGAGTCAGGGTAATTTTATTCTATGCATGCAGGGAGAATGCTTTGCTTTTACTTATTGCACACAGATACCTGATCAGCTTCACTTTTAAACTGCTAATTAGACTTGAGCTGGGAAACATCACCTTTTAACTATAATACTGTTGCAACAAATGAAATTTGACTCCCCTGAAATCAACATGGTTTAGCCCAGATGTAACTTTAAGTTCTTATTTTCA
>WWET01008907.1:17334-31311 GCA_011038615.1 Limnodynastes dumerilii
CCCCCACGCCCCCCCCCCCTCGCCACCCGAGTAAAAAAACAAAAAAACAAAACAGTGCTTCGGCCTACCGGTAAATTTCCCGGTAAGGCCTATGACCAATCCGCTGCTGATTCTCAGGTATAAGAACAAACTTATTGGTAGAAACTTTCAGAAATTAGGATGGCCAGCTAATGTAACAAGATCAAAAGATAAGTACAGCAGAAAAGATTAGGGGCCAGATTTACTAAGCTGCGGGTTTGGAAAAGTGGAGATTTTGCTCATAGCAGATTCTAGCTGACATTCTCTAGTATGTAATAGGAAAGTGAGAGCTAGAATCTGGTTGCTATGGGCAACATCTCTATTTTTCCAAACCCACAGCTCAGTAAATCTGGCCCTTGATGTCAAACCGCCCAGTTTCTAATTTTAATATATTGGAACAACCTTATCCAATAGCTCCAACCGCTATGTGTACTCCTTTTTTGTGCTCAATCCTGTTGTGCATATACACAGTGCTAAAAATCACTGTGCTTACATCTAAAATATAAAGGGGGTGGGGTCTCTTAAAAGCGCTAGTTAAACCCTATCGCAGCTAACACCACCTTTAGAGTGTCCAAAACTCTAACCAAAGATACAGAATAAATAAATAAATAAATAATAAATAAATAAATAGATAGGTGTAGAAGACAGCGCAGGAAAAACTTAACTATTAAATATAAATCAACAACGAACATAAAAAACCATATATTTCTCTCACTTGTATGTACTCTACGCACATCTTGGGGAGGATACAAAAAAGTGGAAAAAGTGAACTTATTCCAGCTCAAAATATAAAGGAAACAAAGGACTTTTATTTACAAGCGGATTTCTTTTTCTGTATGCCTTTTAGTAACTTTTTTGGGACACACAGCCTCAGATCTGGTTTTTTATGTTCATTGTTGATTTATATTTAATAGTTAAGTTTTTCCTGCGCTGTCTTCCACACCTATCTATTTATTTATTCTACATCTAAAATATAGGTGTAAGCACAACTCTGGGTCAGTCTCCTACAGTTCAAACATTAATTTCATTTTCTTTCTTGGAATATCAGCCTTATGATTGAGGAAGTAGCTCTCCATGATTAACCCTGATTCACTGTAAGGTAAACTGCACTCCACTGGATGGTAAGAACACAATCTTTACTACAGTATATATGAAATTTCTAATACCATTCATTTCAGCAGATCCATTCAATCCAGTGGGAATAGCTGGTAATGAAGAGAGTATCTGATGGTCTATATACTGTTATAGTGTTTGCTGGAAAAGTAATCTAAGAATTCAAAAACATCTCTTTGTCATAGTCTTTAAATAGATGAATTCAACACTATTTATTGCTTTCATTTCACTTGTATAGCACCATGTTTATCTTTTTATTGATTTTAAAGTAGGAAAAACACACAGCTTAACTGTAGTACATATATAAACATATAAATATAAATGATAAAAGAGTGCACAAAAGACTAATATGGGACAGAAAATGTAAAAGTTGTAAAATGTTGTCAAATGGCAAAGCATAATCATCAATAGATGTATCTATTATAGAAATACATACAAACGTAAGCACTCAAAGTGCAATTTTTAAAGCACAAATATATAAAAGAAAGCAAATATAGACCTTTAATGCTTAAAGAAGTTTGTCTAAATAGTAACTGTAAACAGCATTTGTATAGATTTCTAAAAATAATAAATATGAAACTAGAGGTACCTTGACTATAGTTCAATATGGGGTGATTTGCTGTGGTTTGAAAACCCTTATATCATGTGCCGATTACACCACCTTACTTGTCTGCTAATTGATCATAAACTAGACTTCCAATTTCTATGTGCACAGGATCTCTGAGCAAAAGATTTAGGGCCACAGTCTGTAGACATCCATGTACAAAAAGTACAAAAGAAAACAACAGTCCACCTACAGGCGCTGGGAATAGTTTCTAATATAATTAATACTTGGGAATCGTTATAACTGTTAAGATAAATGTTTGATATAAACGTACAATTATTTGGATGTGTGGTAGACGCTGCTTGGTAGGGCTGGTTAGGCCCTAAATAGTTATAAAACTAAAAAAGGAGAAAACACCAGCGCTGGCTACCAAAAATCCTTAACTAATAGACCTAGGGGTCTATCCCTGTTGATTTAGGGAATGTGCACACTTGTATAAAAAATAATATGTAGCTTGAATAATAATAGCAACCTTCCAGTAAATCAAACTTAGTAATAGTTAAAAAAAAAACAATGTATTAACAATTTCTGGTACCAGAATAAAATAAACAAATAAAATAAAACAATTAGCAATATAAAATACTAATCACTGCCAGTGGTATTTAGATATAGAGTGAATAAACACAGCCTAATGAGGTATAAATTCTGGTTGTGTGCCCTGGGTATGGACAGTGTAATTACAGTCCTGCACAATTTAAATTCAGAACCGACGGTATGTATGTATATTGCAATTAGAGAGGTAAACACAGGTTTAGAAAAAACAGTACTTATCTTGTTCTTGCCACAGTCACAGAAGTCCCAGAGTCGTCAGTACCGTCTAGCAGGGGAGAGCGGGCGTCCCCGTATCCACCGCACAGGTACAGCTTCTGGGATTCACTAAGTACAGGCGGTCCCTGGGTGATTTCAAAATATTCCCTCCTGGCTCAGTGCTCCAAAGAAGGATCAGGAGTTAGCTGCATCGCGTGTGTAGATCGGCTGAGGCAGCTGGTGTACGGGAGTGTTGCAAGCCTCCTTGACAGTAATGTCTCTCCGATCGGGAGGATGATGTAGTAATAGAGACTGGCATGGTGGTCGGCTCTCACCTCGTCGTACCCTCCGGCTCTCTTGGTGGTATGGAGGGGGGGAGAAATTACCCTAAACCTCAGACTCCCTCCATGGCAGTAGATGGTAAATGCTTATATCTCCTGGTCTGATATAGGATTAAAATATCCACAAACTGGATAATGATTGCTATCTCCAGTAATATTCTTGGATGAATGGGCAGTGATTAGACAGTCCAGAATAAACAGATCTAGGGCTGACGCGTTTCATCCCGCGATGGGATTTCTTCAGAGGAAACAAAGTATAATTAGTCCATTTGTTTAGGCAGTCCCTTATATAGGACGTTGTCTAGTTAATTAGTATCCACATGGTGGATTAACCTATTACATGTTCATTCAAGATTAAAGGGAAAAAAACAACAAAACAGACTGTTGGAAGGTTGTTGATGATAAAAAAGGAGAGAAGAAATAACTTGTATAATAGCGACATACAAATTAATCCATGTGTTTGATTTGCAGCCACTTCCTCTCAAACAGTTGAATTTCAACAGACAAAGATTACCTTAAAAATTTTGCATCTCAAAATTATCGTAAGTACAAAAGACTTGATGCATTAAGAGGAATGCCTATTCTGTAAATTGAATAAGTGGTTTCACTGTCAAACTTTATCCACCACAGTGTTGCATGATGGGGTGGGAGTTGTTGGTTGCCCAGAAACCCTCTTACTAGGAACAATTGAAAGAAAAACTAAAGAAAATAATGTGCCATACCCAAAACCGCTATACCAGTGGTTTACAAACTTTCTCAGTTCAATGCACCATTAGTGCTTCAGTGATTTTTTCACGGAACCCCTAACCCAAAAGAGATATACAAGTGGACTTTTACTCAACTTTCAGAGATTTATTACAAGTTAGCAAATTCAAGGTAAATCTCACCCTTCTCTGACTCACCAGGCCCCTTACTCCATCCTTCATACCTAATTCTAGTTTTTTCAGCAATCTTTTGCTATTTAATGCTATTCTTTCTTCACTTGCTGGCTTCTCCAGCTTCCTTGTGACACACTGGCTTCCAGGGTAACAGGATCTTAGTTTGTGAGCTGGCTCTTGCATTTGCAGCACCACAGAACACACTTGGGGACCTATGGCATATACTAGCATACCTCCCAACATTTGAGAATCTGAAAGAGGGACAAATTTTGTGGCCTTGTAGAGGGGGGGGGGGTGTTTTGCACCACCCAGTGGGTGTGTCTCAGACAGTGGGTGTGTCTTGTACCAGCTGATCTAGTACCTGCCCCTTTTATTTATTCAGCCATCCATATGTCTGCCTCTTATTATTAGGCCTGCCATCCATATGCCTGCCCCTGTTTATTTGTGCAGCTTGCATGTCTGCCCCTGTTTATATGTCCAGCCTGCATGTCTGCTCCTTATTATTATTATTGCCAGCCTCCATGTCTGCCCCCTATTAATATAGGCAGCCTCCATGTCTGCCCCCTATTATTGGCAGCTCCATGTCTGCCCCTATTGCCAGTGTCTTTCTCCATGTCTGCCTCCAACTGCCAGTGCCAGCCTCCATCTGCCCCCAATAGCCAGTGCCTTTTTTAATTTCTGCCCCCAAATGCCAGTGCCAGCCTCCATCTGCCCCCTATTGCCAGTGCCAGCCTTCATCTGTCCCCATTGCCAGTGCCAGCCTCCATCTGTCCCCTATTTCCAGTGCCAGCCTCCATCTGCCCCCTATAGCCAGTGCCTTTCTCCATGTCTGCTCCAAATTGCCAGTACCTTTCTCCATGTCTACCCCCAATTTCCAGTGCCAGTCTCCATCTCCCCCCTATTGCCAGTTCCTGCCTCCATGTCTGATCCCAAATTCCGAGTGCTTTTCTCCACGTCTGCCCCCAATTGCCAGTGCCAGCCTCCATCTGCCCCCTATTGCTAGTGCCAGCCTCCATGTCAGACCCTTTTATTATTTATTATCTTACTTACCTTTGATGTCTTCTGCCTTCCTCTGTGGCGCTCTCACTGTCTGTCTCTCCCTCTCTCCAGCATCTGGTGGTGTGGTCACATGATGGACTGGTAATACAGGGCATCATGTAGGACCAAATCTCTTTTCTTGAATGGCAGTGCCCGTATAGGTTAGGCTACTGCCATTTACAGTAACAGATTTGGTCCTACAAGGCTCCTGTAGGAGCCCTGTATTGCCTGTACAGTTCTGTAAAAAGCTCTGCCGCATATATCGAGGCATGGGCTTTAAAAATAAAAATATAAAAAAACTTTGTCCCGAGAGCCCTATCTCTTGGGACAAGTTGTAATGTGGGTGGGACAGCGTTACAGTCCCCTGAAAGCGGTACTTTGATACGTTGAAACATGCAAACGTATACAGGCTGCTGCATTACACCTCTCAGTCTGTTTGCCTATACATATTTGCATGTTTAAAATGCATGCTCCATTGCAGTATTATTAATAAAAAGTTGCTAATGTTGGAACTCTGCATAAGGCACAGACATTTTCATGAGTATAGGCTGAGCAAAACCTCTGGATCAGCCCTGTTATATTTTGTAGGGTATCTCTAAATTAGAGTTAAAAAATAAAACTGTACAGCATTTGTGTGCAGTAAGCAAGATTTTCCCTGCATGTAAAGAAATTTAATTAATTAATTTGCACCCCATACATTGTAATATTTTTTGTTGAGGTGCACATCTTAAACACTTTGTGCAGCTACATCTCACTCTAGACCAGCACCAGTGCCTTCAGAAGAGCAGGTGGGGATGTGGACTGTAAACCACTAGGGGTGACTTGTAAAACAGCCTGTACAAATATTGGCACACAGATAAATGGTTGTTAAGTAAACCACTGTGCTATAATTCCTGTAATAATTATTATGGATTCATGGATTTATTCAAATAACAAATGATTACATTAACAGCCAATGCATGTAAATGGTAATGGTGTGCAACATAAATAATAGTAGTGCATTGCAAGAAATATGAAATTATGAACGATGTAATTTATTTAGGATATTTAACAGTATAATGAAAGCAACATAAAGATTTGATTATATATTTGATAATGTATATGTCTATGATAATTATATATTACAAAGCAATGTTTTGGCTGTGCAGCACCATTTTTATATGTCCCCTATATTTGATAAGTTGATAAAAAGTTACTTATTGTCAACAGATTAAAAAAAAAATAACTTATCCTTGTGATGAAAATTTTTATTTGTAAAGGGTTTTTTAAAGAAATTGTATGAATTTTCTTAGGGGGTTGATCCAGAGTTTGTGAGGGATCCAGCTGCCGATATTGCCGTTTTTGGCAATAATACCGCCAAAAGATTAATTTTATCTACACCATTTCCGACAGCTTTTTTATTTGGAAAATATATGCATTCGAGAATGGATAAGTAAGTTTGGCTTGGGTTTGGGTCCCTGTTAAGAACAGTCCTATTTTGAAAGGGCCATTCTCTCCCAGTTCCATACTGGCTGGAAAATCGATTACTTTTGCCTCGAAGAGGAAAAGCAGTTGATTCTCAGAGTACCAAACGCTGTGCTCCGAATAGTATAAAGAAGTATAAAATCTAACCCCAACCCTTTACATAAACCTTACCCTAACCCTCCATGACCCTAACCATCCATTCTCTGCAGCCTAACCCTAACCCTTCCTTCCCCACAGCCTTATCCGAACCCTCCCTTCCCCGCAGCCCAACCCTAAATCCCCCTCCCCATAGCCTAACCCTAATACTCTACTCCTGCAGCCTAACCCTAAGACTCCCCTACCCGCAGCCTGAACCTAAGTATCTCATCCCCGTTGCCTAACCCTAAGACTCCCCTCCCCGCAGCCTGACCCTAACCCTCTCCCCTTTCATGACCCTAACCCTAAGAGCCTAACCCTAACCCTCTCCCTAACCCTAAAAGTCTCAGGAGAGAAAACTCACCTCTCTAGTGGGGTTGTGGCAGGTGCGATTGGTCCAGCAGGCGGTAGTTCCAAAAATGAATGGCTAAGTATGCCGATCAGCATACTTATCGATTATTTAAAAAAATAAAATCACAAAAGGCTGCCTTTTCAAAATAGAGACAGGCAAATTATTTTTCAGCTTTCTCTACTTTGAAAAGACAACTCTCACAGCAGGGATTCCCACCAATTAGGCTGCAGGACGAAAATGGTTAGGGTGAGGGGGGTATGAAGGTTAGGCTGCAGGATGAGGAAGGGAAAGGATAGGGTTAGACTCCTGAGAGGGGAGAGTTAATGTTAGGCTGCAGGATATAGAGAGTTAAGGTTAAGTTGATAGAAGGGGAGGGTTAGGATGAGGGTTAGCGTAAGGGTTAGGAAAAAATCCTACCTGTCACCTTGGGAGCAGTTGCGTCTTCACTTCTTGCGGTGTCCATGCTCTTCATCGGCCAGAATATGATGCGTCACAAATCAGCAGATTGCACTGGCGAATCACATCGGTTTGAGCGTGCACAGAAAAACTGGTGGAAGTGTACACATCGGCAAAGCAACTGCAAGGATAACCAAATTGAACTGTGAACAATGAATGCAGTATGTTAGTTCTATGTGTAAAAGCAAAATATGTTACCTGCAAGTGAAAAATTTAAAATTTATTTTCACTACTCACATAGCAACGAGGTTCTAAACTTTCACTTTTTGCGCTGTTATTCTTAATCTATGGATCAAGTTCTAATTGCTCACAGTGTGGTATAGACCTTTTTTTTCACAATGTTACACAGTGCCAGTGCTGACCATAGTAGTATATACTGTGTTATGATATTCAGTTACAGAAGTCAATTCTTAATGAAAAGCGAAAAGATGAAAAAAGAGAAGCGCTGTACTCTGATACCCTAAAAGCACACATTTTTGTTATTAATAAATATCAATTTAAAAGTATTAAAACATCTAATAAGTGAATAATAATAACAGTAGAAATAACATATTATTACAATAATCTAAATATCTGTTATAGTTGCAAACTTAAGTCCTCATTTTGGACCGGATTTAGACCTCTGTGTGTTTTCTGAACGCACAGTGCAGTCCACACAGAGGAGGGGACTGAAACGCCCTGTCACTCCCTTCTCTTGCGTGGTTATGTCTGTTACGCCTCCATAACCCTATCTGAAGTTACCCATGTGGATCAGTCGCTGATCTGCATGGAAGTAGATAAACCAGACCCTACTGTAAAATTGAAATTCTCCTCCTCGTCCACCTAACAGAGTTTAGACGGGAAGAGGAGGTGCGCTGTCCTGTCAGACGGATCTCTAAGAGTATGTAATTAAGTACATCTTGAGATCCATTGCAGAACATTTGGCATGCTTATGTGCGTTGCCATTTATTCACCCAACTTATGCAATCAGCTTGTGGTAGTTGGGTAACTTTATTAATATAGAGCAATCAGTAAACAATATTTAGCTTATCCAGCTACGATTTGGCAGTCATTAGATAGGGCGATCAGGCACACCTATACTGAGAGATTACCATGCCTATTAGCACTCGCACTCCTCCGTTGTCCTGAAGCCGTCATAAAGACAGAGTAAATAAATAAGAGTCCAAATGCCTTGCAGATTTAAAGCTGTGCAGAAATCGCAGTGCGTGCGCATGCACAATCTCAAAAAGATCACATTTCAGCTCCTTAATGTCTATACTAATGAGAACTATTTCTTAACTGTATTGATATTTACTTTTTCTTATATTATTATCTTACTAGACACCATTACAGAATTTTTTTGTATGTGACCAACGTTCCCTACTGGCTGTAGTCCAACAGTATGTATGTGTGGTAGCTGGAACATTAAAACACAGGGACCCCTCTGTGTTCTATCCTATAAATATGAACAAACATTCATATAAATTTGCATTATTTATGATTTTTGAAACAGTGGAATAGCTTGTGCATTTTTATACTTGATTTTCTTGATTTGTCTACACTGTTTTTTCATTAAATTGTCTCATTTAATATAGTGCTGCAGGGATACAGTGATTTATTTCAACATTTCTAGCCCTTTTACAGGAGATTGTTTTTCTTTTTAATCGTTATCCTTATTTTTTTTGTGCTGTCCTTTTTGTTTTTTGTTTATTGTTTATTTTTTTACTTACTCTTTTTGGGGAAACAGCAACATTTACCCGTATGGTTTTTTAATCTGTAGCATCCATAAACCCTGGAATATATTTCCTTTTTCAGTAGCAAATAAATTACATTCCTTTGACAATTATTTCTCGTAAATTGATTTAAAAACCTTTTTACTCCTAGATTCATTGTAATTCACCATGTGAGTCTGAGATTTTAATTTTAATGGTATAAGTTTAAAAGCATTATTATAGCACACAGTGAATTATTATAGGGTACAAAAGGTCACTTTTCCAAATGAATATGAATTATACTGAATTATTTTATTGAGCTATAATTACTAGCCATTGTATGATAGAGCAAGTTATAAACACACATGAGTAAAACAGTGACCATAGATACGTAGTCATATAATGAAAGAGATCACATAACACACAGTTTATAATAATACAGGGTTGCTGACTTTTTAGAGCTTCCCTCCGGGAGAACCGAGAAGATTTCA
Organism: Limnodynastes dumerilii; assembly: GCA_011038615.1. Classification (NCBI taxonomy): domain Eukaryota; kingdom Metazoa; phylum Chordata; class Amphibia; order Anura; family Limnodynastidae; genus Limnodynastes; species Limnodynastes dumerilii. The sequence goes on from WWET01008907.1 coordinate 26,663, forward strand.
GACTTTTCAGAGCTTTCATCCGGGAGAACCCATGGATTTCTGCAAGGGGGTGGGGCTTAATGATGTGATTTATGCAATCGTGTCCTTAAGCCCTGCCCTCTGTCAATTACTCCTGTAATCTCCAGCGTTTCAGGGGATGGACGGGGCTTGATGACATCAGATGACAAGTAATGCTAGGGATTACAGTAATAATTGATGGCTGGTGGGGCTTGCGGGAGCTTTGCCGGCTCTCCTGGGATACCGGGAGACCTGCCCAAATTTCGGGAGTCTCCCGGATATTGTGGGAGAGTCGGCAACCCTGTAATAATAAGATAATTATAAAGATCTCTGTGCCTATCCTTAGCATGGGATCCTTTTAATATTCTTTAACCAGTCTTTGTACTTGAATGTCTAGACTGGTAGAAAGTATTCCCTAATTTATCTACCAGCACTAAGCGTTACCAAGGAAAGCAGGTGGCACCATTCTCTGCACACATGGGGCCAGATTTACTAAGCTGTGGAGATGTTGCCCATAGCAACCAATCAGATTCTAGCTGATGTTCTCTAGTATGTAATAGGAAAATTAGAGCTAGAAACTGATTGGTTGCCATGGGCAACATCTCCACTTTTCCAAACCCGCAGCTTAGTAAATCTGGCCCATGGAGTGAGGGGCCCTCAATCACCCCATTTGCCAGTCAGGTTCCTTTAAGACACAGGTAAAGTACAGGTTTCAAGATTCAATTATTAACATATAAATAAGAGCAGTTGTAGTCGCATAATATCGTATGATTGAACCTAATCCAGATCTCCATGCCTATTCCATACGCACGTAGATCAGGGTTGCCGATTCTCCCGGAAAATCCGAGAGACTCCCGAAATTTGGGCAGTTCTCCCGGTATCCCGGGAGAGCTGGCAAATCTCCTGCAAGACCCACCAGCCATTAATTAGGGTTTCTGACTCTCCCAAAATATCCGGGAGACTCCTAAAATTCAGGCAGTTCTTCCGATGTCCTGTGAGAGACAGCAAATCTCCATGGCCTCTCATAATAATAAGCACTATGGATGGACAGGACTTAATTACGCAATTTGCATAAATCATGTCATTAAGCCCCGCCCCCTGAATAAATCAACGGCTTCCCTCTGGGATCTCCCGGAGGGAAGCTCTAAATAGTCAGCAACCCTGACGTAGATCGTGAATTCGCACAGAAGAGGAAAGTGCATGCTTAATTAATATAAGGCTTTCTTTAGGAAAATATTTCCTTCTAAATACATTTCCCATTACAAAATTTTAGCATTTCTAATTATATACTTTGGTGTCCTGCGCCACTAATAGAAATTAAGTTTTACAATAAATTATGTTGACCTGCTCCAGCCTCGCAAACATTTTATAAAACATTCCAAATCTCCTAGGTGCAGGCTTATTTTTCATTGCCAAAAAAAGACAATTGCCTGAGACCAAGTTTAGACTACTGAGGGACAAATAAAATTACTGTGAAAAAAAAAGTACTCTCTTAAACTAATTTCAGACTTATTTGATCACCTTAGGGGATCTTTTGTCTTTAGTTAAACAGATTTAAGGAAGAACTTTTTACTTGATCAGAGTAGCCAAGGGAGACATGTGGTTGCTATTAGTATCTGATAATGCTAATTTAATTAAGCAATGCCCATTTAATTTTTCAGCTTTTCATAAATGATGTGCTGGGGTAGTAACCTGGAACATTTGTTTTTGTCTGCTTGGATTATTATTAGTAGTAGTAGTAATAGTATTACTATTATTAACGTTTATTTATAAGGCACCACACAGTGGGGCTGATTCAGAGCTGCAGTTCCACCTTTTTTTAGGAGTAAGTGTAGACCTGAGCAATACAATATTGAATTGCAAGGGGAGGCAGATTTAAATTGTAAAACCAGAATTAAAATTAGGAGGTGAAGTTTCTTAGCTCAACTCTACTTTATAGAATAAACATAAAGCTAAGCAGTATTTTAGTTCTATGTGTAAAAGTAATGTATTTTCCCTGCATGCAAAAGATTTTAAATTAATTAACACCACTTACTTTGAAAAATGGTTTAGCCGAGCTGTACACTTGCACATACAAGAAGGTGTATGTGCATCTCTGAATCAGCCCCAGTATCTGCAGCTCTGTACAGAGGAAATTGGAAAGCCATTAATTACAAATACAATACAATAATTAACAGACAGGGTACAAATTTGTAAAAATAATGATTGAAATACAAATATGCAGAAATAAATTACTGTACAAAAATAGCAGAACAATATGGGGTAGATCCAGAACTACGTTTGCCGTACGTTTATTCGCGTAGCGTATTTTTGCGCGCGTAAATTCGTTACACTCCCCTCGGCAAACCCCTTGAACGTACGTATTTTGTCAAGATACGCTTTCCAAACCCTACCTTAACTTTTTCCAACGTAACCGCATTCATACGCACACGTACGTATGGGCTAGACGAATTTACGCAGCTAAGCACGACCATACTGTACACTTTAAATACAATCCCCCACCTATTTCACGTATTTTAGACGTATTCTGGAGTTACGTAAAATTGGCACGCCCACACGTAAGTATTTACGTGACACATACGTGAATGGCTCATACGTTCACAATTACGCTACGTTAATGTGCATATTTTCTATGGTGCGCATGCGCAGTATGTACAAAACTGCGATTTTACGTCTCCGCCATGCGTAAATCCGCTCCAAAGCGTTGTTCTGGATCAGGCCCAACATGTATGTAAAATAAAGACACAGGATATTTGTGTAGGTGCAGAAGAATAAGGGGTGAGGTAGACAGTAGAGATAAAAGGTGGGAAGTAATGAAGACAAGGTAGAGGAGTGATGACAGGAGGGAGGAGGGTCCTGCTCATAAGAGCTAACATGCTAAGTTGGAGGGGGTACACAAACAGGAGACACAGGAATGAAGATAGGGTGGGTAGGTAAGCTTAGGGGAAAGAAGGATAGACTAGCCTGAAGAAGTGGGTTTTGAGGAATAACATTTTAGTTTATTATTGTGAGATGTGGCTTAAACTTAAGCTCCTAGTAGTTGTCCTCCATGGTTACTGTTTGTTCAAATACATTTCAGACAGGCTGTTTTGAAAGAGGTTCATGAGAAAAAGACAGATAGCAATCAAGGAATTTCCAAGACCATTTAAATCTTCTATCTGGCAGTTAGGTGACCCTTGATTAACAAATATGTAAGGAATTTGTGAAGTCTGGAACCTTAGTCTCACATCTCCATGGACCTTACTACAGGTTCTTACCCAATCTTTCCAATCACTCGGTAAACGACCATTTCACACAATGGGGCTGATTCAGAGATGCGATTGCGAAAAGATCGCAAATATACGCACCTTAGCTAAGATCTTAGCAGGTTACAGCCAACTGCATAAATAGTCACTCCCCTTGCAAACAGCGGTGGATCTTAAACTTAGACCACCATTGACTAGCCCTAACTCTGCGCTGTCATTTGGGATCTTAAGTGACGTGACGTGGTTCATTTAAGATCCTAAGTGTCAGCTCATTTCCCTGCCTCCCCCTGCCCATTTCCATGCAAATCCTTAAGATCTTAAAGATTCGCTGCACTTAAGATCTTAAGTGCTTGCGTGCGATTCAAACTTACGCTCTTAGCGAATTTACGCTCCTAACCGCTACGTAGACGGCGTTGCACTATTACTACGCATGCGCAGTTTTGCGAAATTTCTAGGATCTTAAATATACGCTCCTAAGTGCCGTGGAAATCGTATCTCTGAATCAGGCCCAATATGGTGGAAGTGTGCACACATCACACAAGATTGTACCAAACACCAATTGTAATGTGTATGCTTAACTTACTTTTTTTCAAACAATACCATATCTTCTTCCTGCAGCAGGGTCACCGTTGTGGGTGGGAATATCGTTGCAGAAGGGAGTTATGGGACAATCCTGTATAGTATGTATGTGCAGCTGAATGGGATTTAAGTAGAAATCTTTAACCTGATCTTAAAATGTCAGTGTGTACTCAGCTTAATGCATTTTCTGTAAGCCACTATTCTGGCCTCTGCTTATACACAATATTTTTACACTATATAGTATTTTTTTCTAACATTGTATCAGACTGGGGATCAACGTTCATGGATCACTTTTGAGGGAGCTTTTATGAGATGCTTGGATTCATTTTAATATTTTTAACAGTTTTTTCCCCTTAAACTAATGCAGAGATTAAATGGGTGCTGGGACAGTATACAGTCAGGTGAATAAATATTGGGACATCGACACAATTTTCATATCTTGTGCTCTATACACCACCACAATGGTGATTCTTTGGCAGAGTGGAGGCACATGAAGGGAGTACAGGAGCAGTGGGGAAATTTAAAAAATGCATTATTAACAGCAACAGATCTTTGTATAAGAATGGTTAGAAAAAACCCCAGAAAAAGAAAGCCAATGTGGTTTACAAAAGAGGTAGCAACTGCAGTGAAAGCAAAAAAGATGGCCTTTTCGGAATTATAAGCAATCTCAGAGTAATGATGACAGGGAGGTGTATTTTACAAAGGGGACAAAAGCTTTTTTAGATATATAAATGAAAGGCGGAAAACAAAGGAGGGTATCGTAAGGCTCAAAACGGAAAGTGGAATTCTTATTGAGAGTGAAAGGGCTATGGCAGATCATCTTAACAA
>WWET01008908.1:13041-28024 GCA_011038615.1 Limnodynastes dumerilii
CTGGCCCAAGAACGGGGAGTGACAGTGGAGTCTACTCCTCTCTTCTGTGTGGAATGACAGACCTCAGTGTGTGCAGTAAACATGTGGAGGTTTGATTCTGGCCCCGTCTCATCACAGAGCAATTCCTCCATAGCAAGGTCATGATCTGCTCAGGGGCGTTTTAAGAAGTGAGGGGGCCCTTGTGCAGGATTTGTACATGGGCCCCCTTCCCCCTTACATACCCTGAGACAGGACTTTCCCGATTTGCGGACCTAAAAAGGGTGGGACCTAACTGTTTTAAGCACCGCTGCCTTTTCGGCCACGAATCGGAACAATCCCACCACAGGGGAAAGGGGGCTCATTCGGCATCTCTTTCTTCCCTCCCGAAGATATTAAAGGGAAGAAATAGATGCCGTGTGGCCCCCCTTCCCATGCCAACCCTGGGTGCAGGATGAATGCCACAGGGACCCCTGTTCTGAGGGGCCCATGTGCACTGCACTCCCTACACCCATTATAGATATGCCTATGCTTGTGGGCTAGATTCAGACCTCTAATTTGTATTCATGCATGGGAATCACATACATGGGAATTGTAACTGAAAGGCTGCAAAATCCAGACAGCAAACCTGTGCACTTCACTAACCCCCTACCCCTCACTACTTCCCACAGATGATGACCTAGAGATGGATTTAAAACTCATGGTGCCCTAAGCAAAATGCCGGTTTGGGGCCCCCCAAGGGATCCTGCTTGTTGGAAATGACTGCTCTTATGTGATAAGGCTGCAAGGGTGCTTAACAGTGTAAGATCCTGGGGCTCGCCAGGCCCTAGGCGTGTGCCTAGGTTGCCTTGTGGATAATCCAGCCCTGGCCATACCCGTTATAAGTATTCCAACTCATGAAATACTAAAATGGTTGGAGTTCGGAAGATTTCATCAGTAAGCAGTGCATTGTCACACCTATACAGTACATGGACAAAGAATTGTATGATTCTGTGACAAACTGATCAAAGACACAAAGTATAGAGGAATAAAATGTCACACAAAAGAGCAAGAAAAACATCTGCAGTAGACCCTAGACCATGAGAGTGTGACTCTCCCAAAAATGTCTACTAAGAAAGGGGATTGGTGATATGTGACTGCGCTGATGGCGCTTTACTGTGTTAAGAACGGCAAAAGATAAAAAATAATAAGCAGTCTCTCTTATTCAAAGCAAACGTAATAATTCATGGATAGAGCGGCATGCATAAATGTTGAAACACTGAGGAAATAGTCTTTTGGCTCCTTATGTTGGTAAAAGATGTGTGTTCTAGGATATCTCTAATCTGGTGTGAGCTGTGAGGCAATTAGAAATGGCAAATAAAGAACTTATGCATCACAGTGGAATCTTTTTGTTTGATAAGAACACATCTGTCTATGAAAACTAGTAACATTCAATAGATTCTTTAGAAAAATACAGACAGTAGTCATCTGGTGATCTTTTAATGTGATATATAAAAGTAAATGATGAAACTTCAAAGGGTATTGTGTCTCCCGTCCATTAAAAGCTCAGCTTATTATGAGGCAGAGATGAGCTGGTGATTTATGCTACATGATACACAAATAGAGGTCACATCTGTATTTCTCGAAAAACCACGGCTCAATTTTAATGTCTCGGTTACTGTAAAAATAGTCAAAATGAATTTAAAGGTTCATCTGTCTGTATTGAAACCATCATAATATACAATATATACAATTACTGCACAAATATAGTTAAGCATGGCAAGCACAATCACTTTTGTTTACCTGCTCTATTATTTTATCCTAGAGATGAATTACTCAATTTGACTGATTCAGAAATTTCCATATTCAACCAAAATTTGAAAAGAAAAATAATTTATACTGTATGAAAGACCAAGACAATCACAGTGCATGGAAGGTGCTGTAAGACAAACTAGTAAGAATAAAAAATAGGTTTCTATGCTTGTCAACGGTTTATAAAGTTAATGTCCTTTTACCTAGGTGCATTAGGAGAAAAATGTTTGTTAATTCTACTACTTATGATTATGATTATGACTTTTGATTTAAAACTGAGCTGTGGTTTCTTCTCTCACTATTCTATTGTCTATTCTCTGTTCTGTCAAGAATAATCATTACCATTTTCATTTGAAGCCTACCTAGTTACAGTTGGCCAATATTTGTTACTGTGCATTCGCAGTAATTTTGTAACGCCATCTACGTTTCTTTTTGCAACGTAGATTGCATATACGCTGTCTTACCCTAACCCTCCTCTTACATTACTCTAACCCTCACTGCCCCTCCGCCTGATCCTAACCCTCTCCTCCCCACAGCCTGACCCTAACCCTCTCCTCCCCACAGCCTGACCCTAACCCTCCCTTCTCCGCAGCCTGACCCTAACCCTCTTCTTCCCACTGCCTGACTCTAAGACTACCCTTCTAGGCTCCATCCCCTACCTGCAGTCTAACCCTAAAACTACCCAACTAAACTACATCCCCTCCCCTTGAAATGGGGCATATTCTAAAATACACACAGCCAACAATTAGCTGTCGGCAGTGTGTATATAAAAAATGTAGGTTCATGTCAGCACATTCAACTAATGCACTACTACCATTTGCACCCAGCCTCCATTTCTTTCCCTTCCATGTGCGCTCAGCCTCCATTTCTTTCCCTTCCATGTGCACCCAGCCTCCATTTCTACCCCTTTTGTGTAATCAGCTTTTCTCTTTATAATGTTCTACACTGACTTACCTTTGCTCTCCTCCCCCTCCTCCTCCTCATTCCTCTGTGGCGTTCTTAACCTGAATGACGCTGCTCGCAGGCCCTAAATACAATGTACGATTAGGGAAATCTGCTGGTCACAAGATCCACTGCAATTTTAAGTGCAAGGATCAGAGATTTAAAGGTAGTGCATCTGCTGGAACATTATAGGAGCAACCAGAGATATCCCAGCAATAAAGCATGCTGGGACTCGTAGTTTCACAAAACATAGAGAGTCACGGGTAAGCTATTGGCAAATCCTTGTCCTAGGGCAGTGTTTATCAACCCTTTCTCACCTTCGGCACACCTAAGCCCTTCCCAGGATTCCCCGGCACACCTAATCCCTTCCCAGGATTCCGCGGCACACCTAAGCCCTTCCCAGGATTCCGCGGTACACCTAAGCCCTTCCCAGAATTCCGCGGCACACCTAAGCCCTTCCCAGGATTCCGCGGCATACCTAAGCCCTTCCCAGGATTCCGCGGCACACTTAAGCCCTTACCAGGATTCCGCGGCACACCTAAGCCTTTTCCAGGATTCCGTGGCACACCTAAGCCCTTCCCAGGATTTCGCGGCACACCTAAGCCCTTCCCAGGATTTCGCGCCATACCTAAGCACTTCCCAGGATTCCGCGGCACACCAAAATCTAAATATACAACAAAAAAAGAGGAATTATAAGGCACATACCCAAAAATTACATGTAATTGTTATTTTTATTTGATAAATTTAACATCACATCTAATAACTTTTTTTTAATTATAATATTAACAATTTAAGCAGTATACCCCATCATGTATCTCCAGCCTCCCCAGTAACCCCCATCATGTGTCTCCAGCCTCCCCAGTATCCCCTATCATGTGTCTCCAGCCTCCCCAGTATCCCCTATCATGTGTCTGCAGCCTCCCCAGTATCTCAATCACGTGTCTCCAGCCTCTCCAGTAGCCCCCATCATGTGTCTCCAGCCTCCCCAGTAGCCCCCATCATGTGTCTGTAGCCTCCCCAGTAGCCCACATAATGTGTCTGCAGCCTCCCCAGTAGCCCACATAATGTGTATGCAGCCTCCACAATAGCCCCATCATGTGTCTGCAACCTCCCCATTATCCAAATCATGTATCTCCAGCCTCCCCAGTATCCCCATCATGTGTCTTCAGCCTCCCCTGTATCACCCATCAAGTCTCCAGCCTCCCCTGTATCACCCATCAAGTCTCCAGCCTCCCCAGTATACCCCATCATGTCTGCAGCCTCTCCAGTATCCCCATCATGTGTCTGCAGCCTCCCCAGTATCCCCATCATGTGTCTGCAGCCTCCCCAGTATCCCCATCATGTGTCTCCAGTCTCTCCAGAAGCCTCCATCATGTGTCTCCAGCCTCCCCAGTAGCCCCCATCATGTGTCTCAGCTCAGTATGTAAATCCTATTGCTTGTTACATGAAAATTGGGGGAACTCCATACCGTTCATTCCCCCAATTCTGCAAGCATTAGTGTTGGTTAAAGTCTGTTTATAGCTGCATGGATTCCATTGCCCATAAATAGAATGGCAAAGTCAATAATAAAGGCGCCACCTGCTGTCTGGACTCACGTATATCACGTCCAACGAAAAACGTTTGGCTTGCAACACTTTAGCGGGAGATATGGCACCAAGATCAGTATGGAGGCATCTATAGAAGCGCCAACACATATAAATCACATTTTCTGCACATCTCTTGGTGTCCTGTGATCAGTTACATACCTTTCATGAGGAAAGATCATTTTAAAATGAACCTATAAAGAGTTACGTATAATATTTTGGGACAGATTTACTAAGCTGCAGGTTTGGAAAAGTGGAGATGTTGCCCATAGCAACTAATCAGATTCTAGCTGAAATTCTCTAGTATATAATAGGAAAGTGAGCGCTAGAATCTAATCTGTTGCCATGAGCAACATCTCCACTTTTCCAAACCCGCAGCTTAGTAAATCCGGCCCATAGTGTCAGGGTCTCGAGGCCACAACTTTTCCATTTTACAGGTAACTCCCCTGAATATGAATATGAATTACAGGTATTATAAGGACATATATTATAGAACTATACAATATTATTTAAAGGGATAACGTGGAACATCTGAGCGGATCTAGAGATTTGCAATCAACGACAGTGGTTATTCCTGCAATGAGGAGCTGACTCTATGCAATACTGTACGGGAGGCAAATAAGGAAAAAATATAGATCTTACATCAGACACAAGGAAGATGTCCCAATACAGGTGATGTGAAACTACTAATGCCAGATACCAGCTATGCCTATGCTGTAGGACCTGTTGGGTGTTGTAGTCTTTCAGTCTCTACATCTGGTTGTTTGTACTTCACAGTATCAAATGCAAAATCCTTTTGCTAACCTACAAAGTCATCAATAAGATACATATCCTCACTCATCTCAAGATACCTATATCCTAGCTCCCTCTCTCACATCTTCCCGGGATACACAGCTCTCCTCTAAACTAACCAAATGCTCTGATTCCCGGTTACAGGACTTCTCCCGGGCTGAATCCACTCTCTTGAATATCCTTCCTCACCCACTAAGACTATCCCCTACTCTCCAAACTTTCAAACGCTCCCTTAAAACTCTCCTCTACAGACAAGCTACCAAATTCCTCAACCCACTTCTTAACCTTAATCTACCCTATTTACAAAAACTGCTTTACGGTTTTACTTTCTGTTACTTGATTAACACAAACTTAAGGAAGCTTTTTCTTTCCATACTAAAATTCACCTCAGTCCTGGTAGTAACACTGCTGTGTGACTGATCAAACACAGCACTCAGCACTGTTACCATACACCCTGTTTCTCTCCATAGTAATATCCCCTCAGTCCTGGTAGTAACACTGCTGTGTGACTGATCATACACAGCACTGAGCACTGTTACCATACATCCTGTCTCTCTCCATAGTAATATCCCCCTCAGTCCTGGTAGTAACACTGCTGTGTGACTGTAACATACACAGCACTGAGCACTGTTACCATACACCCTGTCTCTCTATAGTAATATCCCCTCAGTCCTGGTAGCAACACTGCTGTGTGACTCTGAGAACTGACTATTACTATACAGAAAGACATTAAAGAAGTTTCCCAAAGCTATGGAAGTGAGAAACAGGTCATGAAACTGATGGGTTATTCACTTCTGTTTCAGGATGAGTAAAGCCACAGTAAATGAACAACCCCCATTATCTAGATCCCCCCTCCAAAAAGACATTAAAGCATAAAGTCACATGACCATAACTGCAGCATATATTAGTATTTATCATAATCTATACATGAGTAATGCAAAGTAACAGCAGTGGAGAACTACAATGGATTTGTATTTTGTGTTGAGGTCTCCTGTCCTCTACAGCTTGCAGTACTTCTTTTACACACTAGATGGCAATAGATGGCAACATTTTGGGCAATGATATTGTGGCTTAAACATTATTATTATTCCGACAATTACAGCTTTGCAGATTTGTTACTGCAAATAATGGCCCTGATCCATACTTAAGGGCATCATCCATACATTAAGTATCCAAAATTTTGCACGCAGGAGTGTGGGAACTGCCCCTTGCATGTGGAAGGGGCAGTTCCCAAGTCTCTTCTGTACAGTTTAAATACCTCTACCCACACAGCATGTGTATCCTGTATGCATGGTAAGTGGGCCAGACCCCTGCGCGGAGACTGAATTCCGCACCAAACGCAGCATCGTGCCGCTGCGTTTCGCATACCAAGTACCAATTCATGGTTGCTTTTCTTAATTCTGGATCCGGGCCAAATTACAGTAATCAACAAATACACATATATTTTAATAGCATTGTAGAAGGCATCGTGAGATAACATTTTTCAACTTGACCTGCTTTATCATAACAATATTTGACGCATCTATTGTGCAATCATTGCCCGTGGAATGTTATATATTCCAAGCACGATATCAGGAATGTTGGTTCATATATAATGATAACATTAAACTTGCAAACCAATGCGGCACGGATTATTCTCACATGCAGAGACATTGGTGTCGCCGGCTTCAGCTGTCAGCAAGAGGAGAAAACAGACGAGACACAGGTATGTAAGAATATATAGCAATAAAATGAGAGAAGGGGGGTGTTGGGGGAGGAGTATAGAGGGAGCAGTGTGGAGAGAGGAGTGTAAATGGAGCAGTGGGGAGAGGAGTATAGAGGGAGCAGTGTGGAGAGAGAAGTGTAAATGGAGCAGTGGAGAGAGATGGGTATAGAGGAAACAGTGGGGAGAAGGGTATAGAAGGACCAGTGGGGACAGATGGTATAGAGGGAGCAGTGGGGAGAAGGGTATAGAGGGAGCAGTCGGGAGAGGGGGATATAGAGGGAGCAGTGGTGATAGGGGGTATAGGAGAAGCAGTGGGAAGAGGGGTATAGAGGGAGCAGTGGGTAGAGGGGCATAGAGGGAGCAGTGGGAAGAGGGGCATAGAGGGAGCAGTGGGAAGAGGGGCATAGAGGGAGCAGTGGGAAGAGGGGCATAGAGGGAGCAGTGGGGAGAGGGGGATAGAGGGAGCAGTGGGGAGAGGGGTATTCTGGGTAATGTGATGTATATAGTGTGTGGAGCATGTGATGGGCAGTGTCTGTGTAGCAGTAATAATGTATGATGTAGTGTATGGGGAGAGGTGTATTCTGGGTAATGTGATGTATATAGTGTGTGGAGCATGTGATGGGCAGTGTCTGTGCAGCAGTAATAATGTATGATGTAGTGTATGGGGAGAGGTGTATTCTGGGTAATGTGATGTATATAGTGTGTGGAGCATGTGATGGGCAGTGTCTGTGTAGCAGTAATAATGTATGATGTAGTGTATGGGGAGAGGTGTATTCTGGGTAATGTGATGTATATAGTGTGTGGAGCATGTGATGGGCAGTGTCTGTGTAGCAGTAATAATGTATGATGTAGTGTATGGGGAGAGGTGTATTCTGGGTAATGTGATGTATATAGTGTGTGGAGCATGTGATGGGCAGTGTCTGTGTAGCAGTAATAATGTATGATGTAGTGTATGGGGAGAGGTGTATTCTGGGTAATGTGATGTATATAGTGTGTGGAGCATGTGATGGGCAGTGTCTGTGTAGCAGTAATAATGTATGATGTAGTGTATGGGGAGAGGTGTATTCTGGGTAATGTGATGTATATAGTGTGTGGAGCATGTGATGGGCAGTGTCTGTGTAGCAGTAATAATGTATGATGTAGTGTATGGGGAGAGGTGTATTCTGGGTAATGTGATGTATATAGTGTGTGGAGCATGTGATGGGCAGTGTCTGTGTAGCAGTAATAATGTATGATGTAGTGTATGGGGAGAGGTGTATTCTGGGTAATGTGATGTATATAGTGTGTGGAGCATGTGATGGGCAGTGTCTGTGTAGCAGTAATAATGTATGATGTAGTGTATGGGGAGAGGTGTATTCTGGGTAATGTGATGTATATAGTGTGTGGAGCATGTGATGGGCAGTGTCTGTGTAGCAGTAATAATGTATGATGTAGTGTATGGGGAGAGGTGTATTCTGGGTAATGTGATGTATATAGTGTGTGGAGCATGTGATGGGCAGTGTCTGTGTAGCAGTAATAATGTATGATGTAGTGTATGGGGAGAGGTGTATTCTGGGTAATGTGATGTATATAGTGTGTGGAGCATGTGATGGGCAGTGTCTGTGTAGCAGTAATAATGTATGATGTAGTGTATGGGGAGAGGTGTATTCTGGGTAATGTGATGTATATAGTGTGTGGAGCATGTGATGGGCAGTGTCTGTGTAGCAGTAATAATGTATGATGTAGTGTATGGGGAGAGGTGTATTCTGGGTAATGTGATGTATATAGTGTGTGGAGCATGTGATGGGCAGTGTCTGTGTAGCAGTAATAATGTATGATGTAGTGTATGGGGAGAGGTGTATTCTGGGTAATGTGATGTATATAGTGTGTGGAGCATGTGATGGGCAGTGTCTGTGTAGCAGTAATAATGTATGATGTAGTGTATGGGGAGAGGTGTATTCTGGGTAATGTGATGTATATAGTGTGTGGAGCATGTGATGGGCAGTGTCTGTGTAGCAGTAATAATGTATGATGTAGTGTATGGGGAGAGGTGTATTCTGGGTAATGTGATGTATATAGTGTGTGGAGCATGTGATGGGCAGTGTCTGTGTAGCAGTAATAATGTATGATGTAGTGTATGGGGAGAGGTGTATTCTGGGTAATGTGATGTATATAGTGTGTGGAGCATGTGATGGGCAGTGTCTGTGTAGCAGTAATAATGTATGATGTAGTGTATGGGGAGAGGTGTATTCTGGGTAATGTGATGTATATAGTGTGTGGAGCATGTGATGGGCAGTGTCTGTGTAGCAGTAATAATGTATGATGTAGTGTATGGGGAGAGGTGTATTCTGGGTAATGTGATGTATATAGTGTGTGGAGCATGTGATGGGCAGTGTCTGTGTAGCAGTAATAATGTATGATGTAGTGTATGGGGAGAGGTGTATTCTGGGTAATGTGATGTATATAGTGTGTGGAGCATGTGATGGGCAGTGTCTGTGTAGCAGTAATAATGTATGATGTAGTGTATGGGGAGAGGTGTATTCTGGGTAATGTGATGTATATAGTGTGTGGAGCATGTGATGGGCAGTGTCTGTGTAGCAGTAATAATGTATGATGTAGTGTATGGGGAGAGGTGTATTCTGGGTAATGTGATGTATATAGTGTGTGGAGCATGTGATGGGCAGTGTCTGTGTAGCAGTAATAATGTATGATGTAGTGTATGGGGAGAGGTGTATTCTGGGTAATGTGATGTATATAGTGTGTGGAGCATGTGATGGGCAGTGTCTGTGTAGCAGTAATAATGTATGATGTAGTGTATGGGGAGAGGTGTATTCTGGGTAATGTGATGTATATAGTGTGTGGAGCATGTGATGGGCAGTGTCTGTGTAGCAGTAATAATGTATGATGTAGTGTATGGGGAGAGGTGTATTCTGGGTAATGTGATGTATATAGTGTGTGGAGCATGTGATGGGCAGTGTCTGTGTAGCAGTAATAATGTATGATGTAGTGTATGGGGAGAGGTGTATTCTGGGTAATGTGATGTATATAGTGTGTGGAGCATGTGATGGGCAGTGTCTGTGTAGCAGTAATAATGTATGATGTAGTGTATGGGGAGAGGTGTATTCTGGGTAATGTGATGTATATAGTGTGTGGAGCATGTGATGGGCAGTGTCTGTGTAGCAGTAATAATGTATGATGTAGTGTATGGGGAGAGGTGTATTCTGGGTAATGTGATGTATATAGTGTGTGGAGCATGTGATGGGCAGTGTCTGTGTAGCAGTAATAATGTATGATGTAGTGTATGGGGAGAGGTGTATTCTGGGTAATGTGATGTATATAGTGTGTGGAGCATGTGATGGGCAGTGTCTGTGTAGCAGTAATAATGTATGATGTAGTGTATGGGGAGAGGTGTATTCTGGGTAATGTGATGTATATAGTGTGTGGAGCATGTGATGGGCAGTGTCTGTGTAGCAGTAATAATGTATGATGTAGTGTATGGGGAGAGGTGTATTCTGGGTAATGTGATGTATATAGTGTGTGGAGCATGTGATGGGCAGTGTCTGTGTAGCAGTAATAATGTATGATGTAGTGTATGGGGAGAGGTGTATTCTGGGTAATGTGATGTATATAGTGTGTGGAGCATGTGATGGGCAGTGTCTGTGTAGCAGTAATAATGTATGATGTAGTGTATGGGGAGAGGTGTATTCTGGGTAATGTGATGTATATAGTGTGTGGAGCATGTGATGGGCAGTGTCTGTGTAGCAGTAATAATGTATGATGTAGTGTATGGGGAGAGGTGTATTCTGGGTAATGTGATGTATATAGTGTGTGGAGCATGTGATGGGCAGTGTCTGTGTAGCAGTAATAATGTATGATGTAGTGTATGGGGAGAGGTGTATTCTGGGTAATGTGATGTATATAGTGTGTGGAGCATGTGATGGGCAGTGTCTGTGTAGCAGTAATAATGTATGATGTAGTGTATGGGGAGAGGTGTATTCTGGGTAATGTGATGTATATAGTGTGTGGAGCATGTGATGGGCAGTGTCTGTGTAGCAGTAATAATGTATGATGTAGTGTATGGGGAGAGGTGTATTCTGGGTAATGTGATGTATATAGTGTGTGGAGCATGTGATGGGCAGTGTCTGTGTAGCAGTAATAATGTATGATGTAGTGTATGGGGAGAGGTGTATTCTGGGTAATGTGATGTATATAGTGTGTGGAGCATGTGATGGGCAGTGTCTGTGTAGCAGTAATAATGTATGATGTAGTGTATGGGGAGAGGTGTATTCTGGGTAATGTGATGTATATAGTGTGTGGAGCATGTGATGGGCAGTGTCTGTGTAGCAGTAATAATGTATGATGTAGTGTATGGGGAGAGGTGTATTCTGGGTAATGTGATGTATATAGTGTGTGGAGCATGTGATGGGCAGTGTCTGTGTAGCAGTAATAATGTATGATGTAGTGTATGGGGAGAGGTGTATTCTGGGTAATGTGATGTATATAGTGTGTGGAGCATGTGATGGGCAGTGTCTGTGTAGCAGTAATAATGTATGATGTAGTGTATGGGGAGAGGTGTATTCTGGGTAATGTGATGTATATAGTGTGTGGAGCATGTGATGGGCAGTGTCTGTGTAGCAGTAATAATGTATGATGTAGTGTATGGGGAGAGGTGTATTCTGGGTAATGTGATGTATATAGTGTGTGGAGCATGTGATGGGCAGTGTCTGTGTAGCAGTAATAATGTATGATGTAGTGTATGGGGAGAGGTGTATTCTGGGTAATGTGATGTATATAGTGTGTGGAGCATGTGATGGGCAGTGTCTGTGTAGCAGTAATAATGTATGATGTAGTGTATGGGGAGAGGTGTATTCTGGGTAATGTGATGTATATAGTGTGTGGAGCATGTGATGGGCAGTGTCTGTGTAGCAGTAATAATGTATGATGTAGTGTATGGGGAGAGGTGTATTCTGGGTAATGTGATGTATATAGTGTGTGGAGCATGTGATGGGCAGTGTCTGTGTAGCAGTAATAATGTATGATGTAGTGTATGGGGAGAGGTGTATTCTGGGTAATGTGATGTATATAGTGTGTGGAGCATGTGATGGGCAGTGTCTGTGTAGCAGTAATAATGTATGATGTAGTGTATGGGGAGAGGTGTATTCTGGGTAATGTGATGTATATAGTGTGTGGAGCATGTGATGGGCAGTGTCTGTGTAGCAGTAATAATGTATGATGTAGTGTATGGGGAGAGGTGTATTCTGGGTAATGTGATGTATATAGTGTGTGGAGCATGTGATGGGCAGTGTCTGTGTAGCAGTAATAATGTATGATGTAGTGTATGGGGAGAGGTGTATTCTGGGTAATGTGATGTATATAGTGTGTGGAGCATGTGATGGGCAGTGTCTGTGTAGCAGTAATAATGTATGATGTAGTGTATGGGGAGAGGTGTATTCTGGGTAATGTGATGTATATAGTGTGTGGAGCATGTGATGGGCAGTGTCTGTGTAGCAGTAATAATGTATGATGTAGTGTATGGGGAGAGGTGTATTCTGGGTAATGTGATGTATATAGTGTGTGGAGCATGTGATGGGCAGTGTCTGTGTAGCAGTAATAATGTATGATGTAGTGTATGGGGAGAGGTGTATTCTGGGTAATGTGATGTATATAGTGTGTGGAGCATGTGATGGGCAGTGTCTGTGTAGCAGTAATAATGTATGATGTAGTGTATGGGGAGAGGTGTATTCTGGGTAATGTGATGTATATAGTGTGTGGAGCATGTGATGGGCAGTGTCTGTGTAGCAGTAATAATGTATGATGTAGTGTATGGGGAGAGGTGTATTCTGGGTAATGTGATGTATATAGTGTGTGGAGCATGTGATGGGCAGTGTCTGTGTAGCAGTAATAATGTATGATGTAGTGTATGGGGAGAGGTGTATTCTGGGTAATGTGATGTATATAGTGTGTGGAGCATGTGATGGGCAGTGTCTGTGTAGCAGTAATAATGTAACTTATCCCAGTTTACATCAGGTAGATTGAAATCACCCATAATTATTACCTCCCCTTTTAATGCCATTTTAGCAATGTCTTGTAATAGAACATTGTCCATTTCTTCCTCTTGCCCTGGTGGCTTATATATCACTCCAGTACGAAGAATTACCCCCTGGGTTTCTATGGTTACCCAAAGTGCCTCAGTTTTCTAAGGCAAGCCTTATTGGATAAAGTAATTGACAAAACTATTTTTAATTTTTTGTTTCCTCAACACCCTATTATTCCCATCTATTATCACCTCCCTAAGATCCATAAGTCGCTGGCCAGTCCACCGGGCCGTCCCATCATTTCTGGGATTGGTTCATTAACGTCCAATCTTTCTTTTTATGTTGATTCCTTTCTTCAAAGTTATGCTGCCTCCCAGAGAGCTCACCTACGGGATTCTACCCAGTTGCTCCAACTCCTGTCAGAGATAGAATGGAAACCTACATATAGGTTTTTCACGTGTGACGTCCAGGCGCTCTACTCCAATATCCCACATGATAAAGGAGTGGAGGCTGTACGTCTCCATCTGTCCAGGGGAGGTGAGCTCTCTGGGAGCCACCAGGCTTTTATTCTTCAGTTAATTGAGTTTATTTTAAGTCACAATTATTTTCTTTTTGCTCAGCGGTTTTATTTACAGATCCTAGGGACGGCGATGGGGACCAGATTTGCGCCCAGCTTCGCGAACCTATACATGGGACTCTTTGAAGAGGAACATGTGTGGGGGAGCGGACCGGGTGCACGTCTGGTCCTCTATCGCCGTTACATTGATGATTTATTTTTCATATGGGGCGGCCCGGAGGACTCTGTCAGCGACTTTGTATCTACCCTAAATTGTAATGCATTTAATTTGTCTTTCACCTACAGCCAGAATGCATCACGGATTGATTTTTTAGATATTTCTATTTCAATACAAGAGGGAGCGATCTCCACCAGTACCTTCATGAAGCCAGTTGATGCTAACAATTACATCAGCTACAAAAGTAACCATAAAAAGAAATGGTTATCAAATATTCCCAAAGGGCAGCTTTGCCGCCTGAGGCGCAACTGTTCTTCCCTGGACTCTTTCAAGTCACAGGCCCAGTTGCTCTTGAACTCGTTTAGAGACAAGGATTACCCAAAACCTCTACTAGAGGAGGCAATGGTGCAGGTCTCTTCCATGGAAAGGGATACTTTACTTAGATATAAGGTTCCAAAGAAGGAGAAAATCTATCAAACACATAGGTCCAAGGTTTGTTTTGTTTCAGGTTATAATTTTGCAGCAAATGGGATAGTTAAGGTTCTTAAGAAAAACTATAGAATGTTGAAACTAGACCCACTACTAAAGACCGTCCTACCCTCCAATCCTCTGGTTGTGTTCAGGCGTGCCAGGAACCTGGGGAGCATATTAGCCCCCAGCTTCCTGGATACCAGGCCTGGTTCAACATCTGGGGGGTTGAATAAGAAAGCTATGATAGATCCCAGCACATTAAACTTTCTTAAGAGCAAACCAACAGGCTGCTTCCAATGTGGAGCTACTAGATGCACTACCTGTGGTTTTGTCCCGCCTAAGTCCACCCAATTTCAGTCCTCCTATACTGAAAGGACATATTCCATCAAGTCATTTATAAATTGCTCAACACAATTTGTGATCTACCTGCTGACCTGTAGGTGTGGTCTTCAGTATGTGGGTCGGACTACCCGCATGCTGAAGACCTGCTTTATGGAACACAGAAGACAGATTTTAAATAAAAATTGTCAGCATAGGATGGCCAACCATTGGCTGGAGTCCCATAGAGATCAATCTTTTTCTATGACCTTGGTGGGTATCGAATGTATCCCCCCCACTGCTGGGGGGGGAACGTTTTTTGAAACTTTGCAGACGAGAGGCCTTCTGGATACAGGAGTTGCAGACACTGTAGCCGGGGGGCCTCAATGAATGCATTGATTTTGATTTTGGGGACTGAAATGGGTGTTTTATGTTAGATTTTGTTTACATATTTATATTTTTGTACATTAACTCTTATATATATTTTACACGGTTTTAAACTGGTCATGGGTTTACGTTCACAAGAATAAAGTAGGAATGAAAATATATAGAAAAGGTATTTAAAATATCAGGAACACAAGACAAGAGGCAAGGGATAAAAAACAAAAAATCAAAAATCAAAATCGAATTCCCTTCAAAGAAATGAGTAAATGAATA
>WWET01008910.1:4832-32526 GCA_011038615.1 Limnodynastes dumerilii
AATGTAAATGTAATAATAATAATAATAATAATAATAATAATAAATCTTTAATTTGACTCTTGGTATATTTGACATTATTGGATTAACAAAACCCCCTGCTGCTGCTACTAGAAACAACTGGGCATTTTCTGAACTACTACTGACTGTTCAGCAAACATACGAACTAAGCGGAGTGAACTATCTTGCTATGCCCACTCATTGTCTTCATTGGACTGGATTAACACTTACGTATGTAATTCATAGGTGTGGATACGCATGTATCCACACTTCCTTCTATGGTCCACCCCAACCCGCCCCCCTTTTTAGGTGCCTAATCGCACGTACAAGTGCTACAGGGCAACCTTAACTACCCGTGTTTATTTTCCCTCATAACTAAGAAAAATACACATGGGGAATCACCAGCCCTCCCCTCCTAGCTAATCTACATCCCTCTCCCCACCCACTTCTCTTACTTTCCCCTGGAGGCTGCAGTGGCATGCCTCCTATTATCTAATAATCCATGAGTGGTCTTTAAAGACCACATGTAGTCAATGTACATGCCTAAGGGCGTAGCGAGAATAACAGCACATGCACACAAACTAACTATTGAAAAATATGCACCTAAGAAGCCTCTACTCAGCCTCTGATTCACACTTAAGAATTTAAGAATGTTCCTAAATATACAAACGCAAAGATCAGTAAGAATGATTCACAGATCCTAAAGAAAAATGCTTACCACACCCCTAGATTCTTAGGAGCTAAGAACGCTCTTTTTTTTAAAGGTGCTTATATTTAGGAAGAGCTTTGTTTCCCAACTAAGAATTGTGCATATATTTAGAATCTTTAATATCCTTATGACTCACAGCTAAGCAAAGAAACACATTATTTGATTGTTAAGATGCAAATTGATTTTCCTTCTTTGTTTTATAATTAACAAAAGTAACCAAAAAATGTATTAAAAATTGCAATATGCAAAAATGTAGAAAGTTATTAAAATCATAAATAGTTATTGAAGGATTAAGAAAGAACCATTCAGCTTTCAAAGCTATTATAACATAAATATCAAAATGATAAATATCTACATAAGTTAGACCTAAACAAAATTTGTGTGTCTATCGTTTTAAAACCAATAAAAACAGTTTAAAAAAAAAAAAAATATCTACATAAATGAGACCTAAAAATTTGTATCTGAAGGTTTTACACAAATAATGCAAACAGGCTACAAGTGAAATTAAAAAAAAATTATGCTTAAAAAATATTTACATCAAACAATGAAATCATGCACAAACTGCAAATAAATGTCAATAATGAGTAACTTTCAAATTTAAAGTTAACACAAAATGGTGACATAACAGCAGTTTTAAAAGATAAACTTTAACTGTTTCAATCAAAGTGAACACATGTATTCATTATAATCACACAGCAGCTGTGTGTTGAACAAATAAAAAAGCATAAGGCTTTGGCTCTCTGTTAACCATGTAAACTTAAGAATGGTAAGGGGCATTCTTATCTTTTCCCATGCATATGTTACTCTGAGCAAGCCCTTACTAATTATGAATCAATCTTAAGTCTCGAGGAGCGCTCATACTGTACATTAGTAGCCCGAATGCTGCTCATTTGCATTAAGAGTCTTGCCCTTCTAGCCACACATGCAGATATCATTACATTCCTAAGCATGAATCATTCCTAAGTAGCTGTTCTTATCTGTGAATCATTCTTAAATGGTTTAAGTGTGTAGTTTTGAGTTCTGGGCATGCTCAGTTTAACTATTCTTAAATATACGCACTTGAATCCTGTTCTTACTTAGTTGTGAATCAGGTACATTGTCTTCATTGGATTGCTGTTTTCTCTTGTAATTTAGTAAACATAATTTATAAAAAAAAATTAGCATAGTTTTCTTTTTAAGTTTATTGTGCTATGGTTATGTTATTCTTTGTCTTTTTCTAAAATGCCGAAGATAAGGTTGGTTCTTGTCCCTACTTTGTTTTCCACTTTACCACTTATTGTCAGAGGCTTGGAAATGTTTAGGTCAGTCACGGGATCCTGTCAGAGTGGAGGGCGCTGGGTATCGAAGTGGAAACTGGGAGGCCTCAAAAAGTGTCTGCGCACAAGAGCACAAGTAGAGGGGAACGAGTCATAGGTGAGGTGTGTAGGACTGGTGATGAATAGGCACCTGGACTGGAGTAGTGGACTGGCTAGGCTGGGCTGGAGTCTGTAGGCTGAACTGAACTGGAACCAGCAGGCTGGAAGGATAGCAACAGCAGTCTTGAACTGGATAGCAGGAGCAGGCTGAACTGTATAGCAACAGCACACTTGAACTGTATAGCAACAGCAGGCTGAACTGTATAGCAATAGCAGGCTTGAACTGTATAGCAACAGCAGGCTTGAACTGGATAGTAGGAGCAGGCTTGAACTGTACAGCAACAGCAGGCTTAAACGGTATAGCAACAGCAGGCTTGAACTGAATAGCAACAGCAGGCTTGAACTATATAGCAACATCAGGCTTGAACTATATAGGAACGGCAGGTTTGAACTGTATTGCAACAGCAGGCTTGAACTGGATAGCAGGAGCAGGCTGAACTGTATAGCAACAGCAGGCTTAAACTGTATAGCAACAGCAGGCTTGAACTGGGTAGCAGGAGCAGGCTGAACTGTATAGCAGGAGCAGGCTAAACTGTATAGCAACAGCAGCCTTGAACTGTATAGCAAAAGGGTCCCTTGACAAAGCCTCGTTTTGGGCGAAAAGCCTTAATCATTCGGACTGGAGCTGACAGCATTTTCTTTCTTCTTTCCTCTAGAGGGGAACGAGTCATAGGTAAGTTGTGTAGGACTAGTGATGACAAGGCACCTGGACTGGAGTAGTGAACTGGCAAGGCTGGGATGGAGTCTGTAGGCTAAACTGAACTGGAACCAGCAGGCTGGATAGGATAGCAACAGCAGTCTTGAACTGAATAGCAGGAGCAGGCTGAACTGTATAGCAACAGCACACTTGAACTATATAGCAACAGCAGGCTGAACTGTATAGCAACAACAGGCTTGAACAATATAGCAACAGCAGGCTGAACTGTATAGCAATAGCAGGCTTGAACAGTATAGCAACAGCAGGCTTGAACTGGATAGTAAGAGCAGGCTGAACTGTACAGCAACAGCAGGCTTAAACGGTATAGCAACAGCAGGCTTGAACTGAATAGCAACAGCAGGCTTGAACTGAATAGCAACAGCAGACTTGAACTATATAGCAACGGCAGGTTTGAACTGTATTGCAACAGCAGGCTTGAACTGGATAGCAGAAGCAGGCTGAACTGTATAGCAGGAGCAGGCTGAACTGTATAGCAGGAGCAGGCTAAACTGTATAGCAACAGCAGGCTTGAACTGTATAGCAAAAGGGTCCCTTGACAAAGCCTCGTTTTGGGCGAAACGCGCGTCGGGTGTGTTTACCTGGCAGCGTCCACTATCTGCTGTCCTGTAGAAGCCTTTATCATTCGGACTGGAGCTGACAGCATTTTCTTTCTTCTTTCCTCTAGAGGGGAACGAATCATAGGTGAGGTGTGTAGGAATGGTGATGAATAGGCACCTGGACTGGAGTAGTGGACTGGCTAGGCTGGGCTGGAGTCTGTAGGCTGAACTGAACTGGAACCAGCAGACTGGATAGGATAGCAACAGCAGTCTTGAACTGGATAGCAGGAGCAGGCTGAACTGTATAGCAACAGCACACTTGAACTATATAGCAACAGCAGGCTGAACAGCTTTGGAAATAGCCAGAGTAGCGTAAGCTACTGGCACAGGAAGCGAGTCCTTGCGGCCACTAACCCTTGATAGGGATTTTTCCTTTCAGGAGAAAGACAGCGGTGCTTCCCAGTTGGTATCAGTTATTTGTTTGGACTGCACAGAAGCACATGTGTAAAATACTATTCATGCTCCTGATGACATGCAAATTTTTGTTTTTTGTTTGATGTTCGCCCTACTTTTCTCTATATTTTAATCATGTTTAATTAAAGATGTAATTTTTTTATTGATTTGCCTTCGTTATCTATATTAGTGTGCATCTATAAGAGTCCCTATTTGTGGGTAGATTGAATTGATATACCCCTTTTCGTTGTTTACTGTTTACTATGATCTTGGGTCCAGGATAGCACCTAGGTCCTTCACCTTGGGTAATAATTATATCATATTTATAAATGGTAACTGGTGCGGCCAGGTATTTTTTTTTTTTTTTTTTTTTTTTTTAAATTTTAATCTTTTTTTTTTTTCTTTGTAAATTGTACATTGGAATTCAACATTAGGGGCAACTTAACTTTATAGTGTCCACTAGTTAACACAATAGATGGATATCAGTACATTTTCTCCTAGATTGAACTACCAATCCCTCCACAAAATCTGCAGAAATTTGCAAAAGTTTCCAAACTTCATGGCCTAAGTAGTAAACCAATAGATCACCAATTCTCAACACCAAAGCCCCCAATGAAACAATTGATTCATGTCATGTATAATGATCTAAAGAGTGAACAGGAATAAATAAATGATTAAATAAATACAATTTACAATAAGTCAATATCTCATACACAGATTTATGTGACGTTATACTATAAAATATATATCAAAAACATAATGATATACAAATCGCAAAGTTTGATAATGAAACATTTAATTACATATTAGTATTTAATAAAAATAAAAATTATAATGACATTTCACACATGTATTTTATTTTATTTAGCACAATTTAAGTAGAAAAAAAGATATGGGAGGTAAGAATCGGATCAAGACTGATACAAAAAACTAATTTTATGCTTGCAAGGAGCAGAAAATATCACGGGCCATAATTACTAAGCTGCGGGTTTGGAAAAGTGGAGATGTTGCCCATAGCAGCCAATTAGATTCTATCTCTCACTTTCCTACTATACACTAGAGAATGTCAGCTAGAATCTGATTGGTTGCTATGGACAATCAAACCCAAAGCTTAGTAAATCTGGCCCCACATCTTGTTTGTGCACATACTCACACACAGCACTTCTAGTACAAAACTTGATCCTCCTGTAGCAGACTTCCGTACTGGGAGTCTTTCCAAAGGTGGAACAGAGCAGAGTGAAACTCTGGTTACAGGGGGGCATCCACCTTCAAATCTCGGTTGACCCTACACAGTTCTGAGTACAGAAAAGTTCTGGATCTGGTGCTAGGTTATGAGGGATGTGGTTTTGCAACTTAGCATGTTATTTGACCAACATTCATACACTAAACAAGATTGACATGGTTGTTATTCTTACAACACTAAGGTTAATAATATTATTCTGTTAACCTTAGTGTTGCTGACACTGAAATTTCCTAACCCTAACCTTAAACCTATCCCTATATGGAGCCTAACCATAACCCTAACCAAACCACAGCCTAATCCTAACCTTAGCTCTAACCCTGACATTAACCCTAAACCTAGAACTGCAATCCAAAGATGAATTATAGCACTCACCCATCCACATTGTAACAAATCCAGAAATGTAGATCAGGCATCACAGTCGGGTCTAGAAGTGGCGAGCAGAGACAAAGTAGAGTGATGTATGGCTGAGTGGGCAGCAATGTCTAGCAGAGATGACACTTGACCACATCCCATTATAAAGGTTTGTAAGTTATAAGTAAATATCCTTTATTAATATAAAAAGGTTCATACAGTGTAATAGCTAGAATTATGTTATAGTCTACAGGTTATATTCAGACCAGTCAGATCCCTGCACAAACCCTTCAAACAGTGTAGGGTATAGCCGCCGTAAGCAGGGACTTTACTATGGGAGTGTTAGGGGCGTGTATGTTGATACGCCCGAGCGTACGTTCGCATTCGCCCGTCGTGCGAATTTTCGTAGCGCTGGATCAGGCCCCTTATCTCTAACCCTAACCTTAACCCTAAACATAGAACTGAAATCCAAAGATGAATTATAGCACTCACCCATACACATTGTAACAAATCCAGAAATGTAGATCAGGCATCACAGTCGGGTCTAGAAGTGCTGAGCAGAGAAAAAGTAGAGTGATGTATGGCTGAGTGGGCAACAATGTCTAGCAGAGGTGACACTTGACCACATCCCATTATAAAGGTTAGTAAGTTATAAGTAAATATCCTTTATTAATATAAAAAGGTTCATACAGTGTAATAGCTAGAATTATGTTATAGTCTACAGGTTATATTCAGACCAGTCAGATCCCTGCACAAACCCTTCAAAGGGATCAGCAAATATTGGGATGCACTGTCCAGACATAGATAATTTGACATTATAAGTACTCTTTCTAGCACAGACTTCTGACACTTAGGACCTGATTCACACTTAAGAATATTCTTAAAATAAGAACTTAAAGTCACACCTGGGCTAAACCATGTTGATTGCAGGGGTAGTCATATTTCATCTGTTGCAAACAGTACTAGTGTTAAGAGGTGATGATTCCTATCCCAAGTCTAAATAATAGTGTAATAGTAAAGTTGGTCAGTATCTGTGTGCAGTAAGCAATTCAAAGACATATCCCTGCATGCAAAGAATACAATTAAATTAATTCCCCCTACAATCAACATGGTTTTGCCCAGGAGTGACTTTTAGTTCTTATTTTAAGAAGATTCTTAAGAGTGAATCAGTTCCTTAGGGTCTAACCTAACGTTTTCTATGTAAGCCTCTGTAAATTACTGAAAGTACAGAAGTCGGGTTGGGTAAACAGAGAGAGAAAACATCTATATTGTTGAATGAGTATGAAAAAATGGCCTCATGTGAACGCTACCTATGCATGGTACACAAAAGTGACTGCAATTTGATTGGGACCTATGAAAGCTTGGGTAGAAATCAAGTCTGGATATGGACTTACATGTTTGAGTTCATCCTGTGCTGTAAATATATATGGTGTATTTGGGCCTGATCCAGACCTACGCAAATAATACGCCCTTGTGCATAGTGTATTTACACTAGCGTACCTACAAAGCTCTCCCTTAGGCACTCCCCTTGCTTGTCCGTATTTATGTCGTTTTACGCCGACTAAACCCTGCCCTAACTTTACTGAGCATAACCGCGGGCGTCCGTAGCCTCCATGCATAGTTACGACACTTGGCACGCTCATACTATATGATTTACATGCCTCACCCCGCCTCCGAAGCGTATTTACAGGTGTCGTATGGCTGTCACGCCCCTTCATTCATAGTTACGCTGTTGACCTTAGTCTCGTAAATACGTTCAGAGTTTCTGGTCGTGACATCTGCCGCGCGCATGTGCATAACACGGAAAACAGCATTTTTACGACTATGTCAAGCGTAAAAACACAAGCAGGCGTAGGTCTGGATCAGGCCCCTTGTTCCTAATGTTGATTAAACTTACATACATACAGTAGACATTACATATGGCAATATCATTGTGCTGAATATTTTTCAAAAATTAATTATATTATATTATATTTACATTTTGTTTCATTATCATAGTTGTCCTCTTCTTAATAGCTGTAAACATATTTATGTTTTATTCCAAGAAAATATAGATTTATGAACCACCACTGTGTCTTTCAATTTTTTTTCTAATTGCAGTCAATATTTCTTTGTTCCTTAGGCTGTATATAATAGGGTTAACTAATGGAGTGACCACTGTGTATAACAGAGATAATATCTTCTTAGTGCTTGATGCATTACCATTTGATGGTGATACATAGACAGCCATAAGAGTTCCATAATAAGTGCACACCACAGTAAGGTGGGAGCTACAGGTGGAGAAGGCTTTCTTTCTACCAGTAATAGATGAGATTTTAAGTATTGCTAATGCTATATAGACATAAGTTGATAAGATGAACAATGTTTCACCAACAGTTTCAGGAGTGGCAATAATAAATACTAGCATTTCAAAAATAGAGGTATCAGAGCACGAGAGCTTAAGAAGAGGAGCAACATCACAGAAAAAGTGGTCAATGACACTGGGTCCACAGAAAAATTGGTTAGACATAAAGATAATAGCAATAAGTGATGTTGTGAAGCCTAATGCCCAACAACAACCAACTATATGAAAACAAAATGAAAAAGTAATGGTGGCAGAATAATGCAAAGGTTTACAAATAGCCAAATATCTGTCATATGACATCACAGTAAGAAAAAGACATTCCGTAACTGAAGTTACACTAACAAAATAAAGTTGAAGGATGCAACCAGTAACAGAAATGAAGCAGCCACTAGATAATGTAGTGTGAAGCATAACTGGAGCGATGGTTGTAGAGAATATTACATCACATATCGATAAATGTTTCAGAAATAAGTACATGGGTGAATATAGATTGCTGTTAGTAGAAACCAAGGTAATAATTAGAAGATTACCGGCTAAGGTGGCACTGTAGACCATAAAGAGGACAGTAAAAAGTAGAATCTGTACTATAGGAAGACAGAGGAAACCAAGGAGAAAGAACTCTTTGATTGCTGTTTGGTTCATTGTTCTGTTCTTTTGATTGGATAGGATAGTGGCATGCAGATGCAAAAAACGGACCAGTCCAGTGGTAATGCATACCAACATGGGAAAATTTATTTTAATTGAAGGATTATTTCTGAGGGCCTGAGGAATAATGTGTAATGAGAGTATATGGATTACATTTTTTGGTCTGTTCAAAATGGGGAATTCTAGGCATAACACTCTTGTGCAGATCACTGGCCATGTTTCTGTTTGCTTCTCCTTCTTAAGCTCATTCCATCAAAAAAAGATCTGCTTTATCCTATATTTTACTAACTACTTTAAATTTTCTGTAGTCTTGAGATTTTTTCCAATCAACACAGCTTTCAGCACACATAAAAACATTTTGGTAAGGCTTTTTATTAGATTGTATCATTATTAGAAGATTTTTGTATTGCTATATTATACATTGTGATTGAAAAAAAATGATTTTTAATATTTATAATTTTTTATAATACAATATTTTATATTTTATTTTAAATAAGTCTTATACCATAGAAATTTCTGTATTCATTTTACAATATATATGATGTTTAATACAAAAGCAGTTTAAACAATAAATAACCATTTGCAAATGACAATTGCCTGTATTTGTACTATCTGCTACATTAAACTCTTAGGCCCGTATTCAGAGTACCGGACGTATAACATATACGTTCGGTGTTTAGCGATTTTTACTACCGCGCATGCATAGTAATTTTTTGCAGTCTAAAGACTGCATTTACTCAATCTACATAAGCAAATGATACGTAGATTACGTTAAAAAAAGTACTACGCATGCACAGTAGTAAAAATCGCTAAATACCGGACGTATATGTTATACGTTCGGTACTCTGAATACGGGCCTCAGTCTATTTGCTTATGTGTCTATGTGTTTTTATATGCATGTAGAAAGTATTATCTTTCATTGTACTTCTAATTCTAAGTATTTAGCAATTGGAATATAAGTCATAAGCACATGTTTTAGCTTTTCCTCTTCACCATGAATGGAGATACAGCAAAAGTGTTAATCATATTTAAATTATAAAATGTTTCTAGTTTGTACTTTACAATATGAAAGTGTGCAATATGTTTTGAATATTTAGATTTTTTTTTATGAAAATAAAATAAAGAATTAAGTAGACATGTTAAATTCCAGTAAATTTGTAAAATTGTTGTATTTTATTTTTACTATGAGTTTGTTTGCTTATTTTTCCATTTAGTTTTTTATCATTAACTTTGCTCTAGATAAATTTTTTCAGAAAAGATTAGGCTACTTATTATCATAGCATTTCATTTAGTAAAAAAATAAACAGATTTTATTTTTTAAATAACTTTTTACAGTAACGTCTAAGCAGATAATTATCATAGCATTTTCTTACATATTAAAAGATAAAATATTAAACAAAATTCAGAAGAAATATTAATAAAACAAAGATAGAAGAAAGAGAAAAATGGACAAAAATTATACATACTGTATAATACAAGAAAGCATTCTTTGCATAATAATTAACCTTGTTATTCAGAAGAATCTTAGATCTTTGGTCCTACAAACTTCAGTTGCACATATTAAGTGAGCTGGTTACAGAATTTGGTTCTTGTTCATAAATGCCACAAAACTACAATATATAAATAACAAATATGCACAAAATGTAAAAGACATTTAAGAAAGATATTTACAGTTGATCACCCTCAGAAGCTACAGGCTCTTATAAGACATTAAAATGTCTGTGTGTAGGGATTAAGAGAGGGCTGATAAGGGAAATGAATCATGTTTATCTTTTGTTAATGAAAATTATATCAAGTCAGTTCCCAGAACAATTATATAATTATCTTAAAACAAGGATTGTTTTATTTGTTTTATAATTGTGTAACTGGATTTGTTTAAAAAAAATAATGTGAAGTTTTTAAAAGATGTGTGAACCAACTTTTACCTAGTTTTTAAGTGAACCAAAATTTGGATTTACCAGTTTAGGCCTTTGGAACCCACAGTGTTGATGCGACCCTTCACTATGATTGGAGCCAGCTTAAGTACAATAAACAAAAGAACTGGTTCTCCAGGAGAAGAAGGATCTGTCTGACTACCTGTCCAGCCGGCCTTGAATCTAATGGAACTATTGCTCTTTTAACAAGACTTGTAGCAAGATTTACTAAGCTGCAGAGTTTGGAAAAGTGAAAATGTTGCCCATAGCAACCAATCAGATTCTAGCTCGCACTTTCCTATTACATACTAGAGATTGTCAGCTAAAATCTGATTGGTTGCCATGGGCAACATCTCCACTTTTCCAAACCCGCAGCTTACTAAATCTGGACCTTGGGATGTAGAGTAATAGTAATATTGTGAAGAAAAACAAAATAAAACACTAGTCCATATGGAAACATAAGGACCGGTTAGCCCTTTAGCCTAAAATAACTGTCGGACATGGTGGCTTTTGGGGAATTACCTTTGCTAACATAACCTGACATATAAATGTGCAGACAAACAAAATAATTTTGAAAGAAAAATCACTTGTCTCCTGGTAGTCATTGCATGATGCAGAGGAGGTAATGGATGAAGGCATGAAGCCAATGGCCTTCATCCAGATCTGAGCACAAATCTGCACGCAAATGTGTTGCACAAATGTGCTTGGAAACATAGCGCAAGTTACATGAGATTCAGAACTGCGCAGAGCTGTGTCATTTGAATTGCAAGCATATTCACCACCACTGTACCAGGGTACAGGCAAACATCAGTTAACCTCTAAGCAGATATGTGCCCAAATACACAGTGCCCGAGGTCTATACGGCCGTCATTGTAGCGGGGAGTGCACTTACGTGTCCAGATTCCTACCCTAACTATTATGATCAGCTCTGCGGCCTCACGGCTGTATTGCAGATCATAACAGGGCTTATTGCACCCCGTTACCTAATTTGCATGTCTGTCTCTTCCTTCACAGCGGAGATATGGCAGGCATAAAGGGGGAGAAGCCCCCTTTTCGTAACAGCCAGCGGCCGTAACTTACGCCGCCGTATGAACTTTCAAAACAGGGAAATTAAGGCAGAGCCGAGAGTGGACTTTGTATAAATGCTATTCTTACATTATAATTGTTATTGTTATATTCAGTTGTATTCATGTGTGGCTGAAGAAGCAGTCATGTAATTTTAGTGGTCCTCTGACCTTTATATTTTTCTGGGGGGAAACATTAGTATGGAATACACAGGGAATGGCAAAGTAAGTTAAACTCCTGTAGAACCTCTTTAAATCTGAATATCATAATCAACTTATTAAAATTTTGGCCAAAGAGTACATGAATCAGTAATGATATGAAACAAACTTTTTAACATCTGAAATCGATTTTCACATTGGATGGTTTTTTTTTTCAGATACTTTTCAAGCAGCCAAAAGTGCAACCCAGACCAATGTGTGACAGATGCAGAGTGCAATTTCTATTAATTACAGGTACTTATTACAGCTTAAGTTCTGGATATTGGGTGTGGATCGGTGGTCAGAATAGCCAATAAAAAATACAGCGCTTCTAAACATGAAAAAAAATCTTATAAGGGTTTAATTACTATAACCCTGAATCTGAATATAGGCTTCAATAAACGCAGAGAACGGCACTTGTTTGGTATCCCAAACACCCACTTAGGATTGTGGAAAGAGCACATTATTTCTAAGAGCGTGTTGGAGCCTATAAAGAGTACGCTGAACTTTTAAACCTGTGATTCCCAATCATCCTCGCAATCACGTTACCAGCCGGAACTTAGTACACCAGTGAGAGCGGCTGCCGTCCAGCCCCAACCCCCTCGTACACCGGCGGGATCTTCAGCAGAGGTCTCCACCGGGGCATCATTTAAGCTCCCTTACAACCTTCTGGTGAAGTATTATAAGTCATTAATAAGACTGTTGGTCACAGGCAGAAAGGTTAATGTTCATCAGTAATTTGCAGCGTTTAGCACCCTAAGGTGCAGTATACACAAGCCATTTATAAGCTTAAGCTTCCTCACTTCGGTAAGTTGTACTGAGAGAGATGAAGACTGCCAGGGGCTGGGCAGGGAGGAAGAGATTGGCATCCGCTTAGTATGAAGAGGGGAAAGAGACTGGCAGGAACTCAAAAAATGTATATAAGAGTGGCGCTAAAATTTCAAGACTATACACTTAGACAAGTAGATATAATTAGTGGGAAGAGCAGCTGTATGGGGTGATGTGTCTCCACCCCCAACCTTGAAAACTAAGGAGAAAAACCAATAAAAAATACAGCGCTTCTAAACATGAAAAAAATCTTATAAGGGTTTAATTACTATATCCCTGAAGCTGAATATAGGCTTCAATAAACGCAGAGAACGACACTTGTTTGGTATCACATAAAAATTAGCAATTTATTTATCGGCAAAGCAGCAGAGATTTGGACCCACTTAGGATTGTGGAAAGAGCACTTTATTTTTAAGAGCGTGTTGGAGCCCCTAAAGAGTACGCTAAACCTTCAAACCTGTGATTCCCAATCATCTTTGCAATCACGTTACCAGCCGGAACTTAGTACACCAGTGAGAGCGGCTGCAGTACAGCCCCAACCCCCTCGTGCACCGGCGGGATCTTCAGTAGAGGTCCCCACCAGGTGGAGGAGAAAGCGGGCCCCCAGCAGCTCCCTTGGCTTAGCCCCAACCCCCTCGTGCACCGGCGGGATCTTCAGCAGAGGTTTTCACCGGAAAACGGGCACACAGCAATTCATACTGACGGCGATACGTGTAACATTCCAAATAACTGTCTTGTACTTAATTGGATTGAAGTTTGGGAACTTATAATTCTTTATCCCCTCGGGCTGGCCACCCAAAGTGGAACTATATATTCTACACTGCATCTTTCATTAGCGTATCCAATAACAGCTCCAATATAAACAACGATTGATATTTGCTACAAAGTTTCAAACCAAGTGCATTTCACCAGTGGGATCTATCTCTCTAAATAGATTGTGTCTATTTACAATGATTTTTTTGTATATTTTAAATTGTTTTATGTTGGTTGCCAATAAATAAATTGTTAATTTTTATGTGATACCAAACAAGTGCCTTTCTCTGCATTTATTGAAGCCTATATTCAGCTTTAGGGTTATAGTAATTAAACCCTTATAAGATTTTTTTTTCATGTTTAGAAGCGCTGTATTTTTTATTGGTTTTTTTCCTTAGCTTACAAGGTTGGGGGTGGAGACACATCACCCCATACAGCTGCTCTTCCCACTAATTATATCTACTTGTCTAAGTGTATAGTCTTGAAATTTTAGCGCCACTCTTATATACATTTTTTGGTGGTCAGAATAGCCCTTTTCCTAAAGGGCCATTTTCTACCAGCCAATTTTGAAAGGACTCTAAAATCGATTCTTTCTGCCTCGCCAAGGAGAAACAAGCAATCATCCCCAGGATTAAATGGGAGTTGTGAATGGTAAGTATTTATCTATCCCTAAACCTTATTCTAATCCTTTCTAAAACCCTCTTATCCCCACAGCCTGACCTTAAGACTTCCTTCCAAACAGCCTAATCCCTTCCCAGCAGTGTAACCCTAAAACTCCCTTCCCCGCAGTCTGACCCTAACACTGCCTTCCTCACAGTATAACTCTAAGACTTCCTTCCCCGCAGCCTAATCCTAAGACTAACTTCCCAGCAGTCTAACCCTAAAACTCCCTTCCCTGCAGTCTGACCCTAACACTCCCTTCCTCACAGTATAACTCTAAGACTTCCTTCACCGGAGCCTAATCCTAAGAGTCCTCTTTATACACTAGCCTCTTGTCCAGTGCGGCAATGGGTCCAATGCGGCAGAAGGTCTGAGGTGGGCTGTTGGTCTGTGGCAGGCAGCGGGTTTCGATAATAAGGAATTGATACTGTAAGTATGCCAAAAAATATATTTGGTAGTTACCTATTCAATAATAAAATCTTTTAATTACTGCTATTTTCTAAATATGTACAGCCAAAAATGAGATTTTGATTGTCTGTATTTCGTAAATGGCATTTTCTTCCTGGAGTGTATATTATAGCTTTACCTATAGAGTTTATAGGTCACCAATGGCTGTAATTAGAAACAAAATAAAATTACAATAGCCTTATTAATATCCATGGATGCATTTAGATTGTGTTCTGCGTGCGTTCAGCACATGTACAAACATGGCGGTTGCACATTGGAAATCGCTACAAACAATTTTGAACTGCGCAAAATAACCCATTATGACAGCAGGATGTGACAACCTGATATGGGTAAAGTGTCTACGCATTTTGGGTAGAGGTAAGGTTTTAATATGTACATTAATGATCTGGCTAATTCCTTACATTTGATCCAAAATTATGTTTGAGTACCTTGCACAAACAGGTGTGTGCCTAAAAGTTAATGTTGACTTCAGGGCACGGAAGTACGTGCAAGGGGACTGCAATACCCTCACATGTACAGATTGTAGGATTGCACTTAGCGTATGTTAGTAGAGTATGAAGACTTATGAGCACTGTGCAGACTTATGTCTGGATTTTGGTCTTATCTGATGTGAAAGTGATACCAAATCTACACTAAAAGAGTTTGAATGGTCTCTTATTAGTTTATTTCTACAGCTTAAAAAAATAAGTTTAACATCTTAGAACATGGCACAAGATTTTATTGTTAAAAGTACAAAAGCATTTAATATGGATAGATAGATAGATAGATAGATAGATAGATAGATAGATAGATAGATAGATAGATAGATAAATAGGCAATATAAATTTATGGTCCTAGATTTTTTGGTCCAGCAAGTACTGTAAATATATCTGGTTTCTTTCTTCTCAATGTTGATTAATGTCTGTACGCCATACACTAATCTTGGCAAAATCATGATGCTGACAATTGAATTATATTATTTTAAATTAAAGTTCTGTATAATTACAATGGTTATCCATCTCTTGGAAAAATTCCATAAAAATCTAGCTTTATGACCCAATAGAGTGTCTGCCAATACATTTTCTAATTGCAGTCCACATTTCTTTGTTTCTAAGGCTGTATATTATAGGGTTAAATAACGGAGTGACCACTGTGTATAACAGAGATAATATCTTCTTAGTGCTGGATGCTTTACCATTAGATGGAGATTGATAGACTGTCATAAGGGTCCCATAATAAGTACACACCACAGTAAGGTGGGAGCTACAGGTGGAGAAGGCTTTCTGTCTTCCAGAAATAGATGAAATATTAGCTATTGCTAATGCAATGTACACATAAGTTGTTATGATGAACAATATTTCACTAACAGTTTCAAAAGTGGAAAAAATTAATACCACCAATTCCAAAATATATGTATCTGAGCATGAGAGCTTAAGAAGAGGAGCAAAGTCACAGAAAAAATGGTCAATGACATTGGGTCCACAGAAATATTGGTCAGACATCATGGTGATTATGATGAATGACATTGAAAAGCCTAAAACCCAACACGACCCAACTATACGAAAACAAAGTGAACACGTCATTATGGTAGGATAATGCAAAGGCTTACAGATGGCCAGATATCTGTCATAAGACATCACAGTGAGGAAAAGACATTCTGTAACTGAGGCCACACCAAAAAAATAAAATTGAAGGATGCAACCGGTCACAGAAATGGTGTAACCTCCATGTATTACATTTTGCAGCATAATTGGAGAGATGCTTGTACAGAACACTACATCACATATAGACAACTGTTTGAGTAAAAAGTACATAGGAGAATGGAGTTTGCTAATAGCAGAAACCAAGGCAATAATTAGAAGATTACCAGCTAAGGTGGCACTGTACACCATTAGAAGGACAATGAAAACTAGAGGCCATATGTTATGAAGACCAGGAAACCCAAGAAGAAAGATCTCTTTGATCTCTGTTTGGTTCAGTGTTAACTTCATCTGATGATATAATAGCAAGTTAATAAGTCTAATTTTAAGTGTCTTATTTGAATTTCAAAAAAGAAAGTGGAAGCAAGCATTGAATGTAAATTAATAAAAACAAACATGAAAATAATGATTCTTATGGCTATTGGGTTAGGTTCAGAATTCCAATTTTCCTGAGAAAGATGCAAAAGATATGGAGGGATTTAAAATCGCTTGACACTATCCAGGCCTCAATGGTAATCACGGTGTATCTCTTATATTAGAAGATGTGATAAGTCTCATTGGGCCGGATCCAGAACTTAATAAACAATAGCTACTGAGCATGCGTAGTAGCTATTGTACGTGATCTACTTATCGTTTCGATACGTAGATTGCGTATATGCGGTCTTTTAGTTCATTGCGTATATGCGGCTATTGTTCATTGAATTATGTCCGTCTATGGAAGACGGACGTAGTTCTGGATCTACCCCATTGTACTTAAGTATGTATGAATTGGAATGCATTCCAGTCAGGTAGCATAGATTCTGTGCAGAATGACATGGTAGACACAATCAGATTTCTTGATATAGACCACTGCATCATGGAAAATGGTGAGGGCCTAAGGTAAGATTATGTAAACTTTATTTTGTTTATTACAAAGACATAAAGCAAGAAACATATTCTAATTCATAATCCCGCTTATTACCTTAACCTTCTCTATATGCAATCATTATGCTAAGTCATCTCAACTTGTGAATGTTTCTGTGCACTTCCTCCTAATGTCCTTCTCAGGGTTTGCGTAGCTGCCAAACTTGATCAAGTACTCTTCCCTCCCCCACATTTCAACACATCTTTATAATACTGCCAAAGTAACAGGGCCATAACTAGGGTGGTGCCACCGCTCAGGGTGTAAGTAGATGGGTGGTTGCAGTTGAGCTCTTGCGCTCTTCAATTTGTAATCAATGCTGAGGCAGTAGTCATTAACAGCAGATGATTATCTCTGTTTCATCCCTGCAAGCAAGAAGCTCCAAACAGGCTGTTTCAAAAGACTTTTCCTGTCGCTTGACAATTAACCAATCAAGAAGTAGCTCATGTCAATGTGCTACTTTCTCATTGGCTTCTGCTGCTATGCACCACCCACACCTCCAAGTCCACCTTGGTACAGGTCTACTGAAAAGTATTCGTATGAATGAGGTGTATAAGGTGTATCGTGTGTGATTTTTTTTTACATGCATGTTGTGTTTGTCAAGCATAGGAGATGTGTTGTCAGTGAGTGTTTGGCATATATGTTGTGTGTAGAAACAGATAGATAGATAGATAGATAGATAGATAGATAGATAGATAGATAGATAGATAGATAGATAAAACTCATATTATATGACAGTCAAATACTATGAGTTTAGCGATCATTATACTGCTGACACTGTACTCTGGCGCTCCTGTTCCCCTACTGTCATAACAACCTGCCAACTCAGTGATTGACCTCATCATCTGTGATTTATCATTACAGTAGAGAAGCTGGAGCACTGTAAAAGAGTTTTGTTTTCTATTACAAGCCGCAGCGCAGTTCATCAATACGATGATCGATAAACTTATAGTATATGAAGCGCTTCTTGGTTTCTTGTCTGTGAATTGTCTTTACAGCAGAACAAAGGAGCACAGCCTCAGCTTACTTCTGGCAATGCAATGTTCTAGCCATGTCCACATGGAAAGATGGCCACACTCCCAGGATGCAACAGTGTCCTTTTTTGCCCAGGGCACTAAAATGTCTAGATAAGAACCTGGAATAATCAGTCTAATTCAAAAAGTTTTAAACATGAATTTTCCAATACAGTGTAACATAATTCTACAGACCAACCACAGTAACCAGTATAAGAAAAGCTGCATTCTGCTTTATGCTATATTCTTCTGATTGCATTTCATATTCAAATTCCTTTTTAGAATTTCCGTACATAGAAGAGCCTTTAGAATGCATTCTAACAACTTTATCAGGCCTTTTTAATAGACAGTGGCATAACTAGTATGGGTTTTGTAGGGCATGTTCCCTAGGCGCTAATGGCTTTGGAGGCGCCATCAGGTCACATACCCGACAAAGCCCACTGCCACCAGTGCACAAAAAGAAAGAATAAAACCCTCTAACCTTACTCTGTGAGTCTGAGAGCAACTGCAGCGCAGCGGGGCACGCAATCCACCAATCAGTATTCAGCCGGACAGCGCCGGCCTATGGGACACACTGCGAGATTAGTTAACTCTCGCAGTGTGTCATGTGACCAGCGCTGTCCAGCTGAACACTGATTGGTGGATGCCGCGCCGCAGTTGCTCTCAGACTCACAGAGTAAGGTAAGAGGGTTTTATTCTTTCTTTTGCTGGAGGGGGGTGGGAACATGGGAGGGCGCATTTTGGGCATTTGCCCATTTGGGCTAGTTACACCCCTGCTAATAGATTATACAATTTTTGTTTTATTGCTATATTTGTAACTGATAAAAGTTGTTGGCTATTCTAATTCAATGCATTAATGAGTCACAATATTCAAGAATGAAAATCTAACACTTGCTTACTCAATAGCTCTGGATAAAGTCCATAAACAAATATTCTGTTATGTTAACATTCAAATGTGTGTTGTTTATTAACTTGACAGTATTACATAATGTTCTTAAACCAAATGTCTATAACTGCCAAAAAAAAAAAAGGAAATAAGCTCCAAACTACTGTATATCGTTTATTTTTAGGAAAAGGGGGCATCATATTCCTCAACACTTCTTTGTATAATTTCAGTTTTTTTTTCATAAAAAAAATGTCGTAGATAGCTGATGACCTACATTTGGGAAGAATTTAAAACATAGAACAAGTGCAAGAATAAATCATATGAATAATGAGAAAAAAGGTGGAAAAAAAGAAGATTGAGAATAAAACAAATATAACAAAAGAAAGCACTTTATAGTTACTAACCATGTTAGCATGAAGAGATTTTGGTCCTACACATTGCAATTCCTCCCAATAATTTAAGCTTTTTATGTACTTTAGTGTTGTTTATGAATGGCACAAAAATTGCAATACATAATTATATCAAATAGGAACAAACACAAAGGAAGAAGTGATCAGTTGTTCCATAGCAGGTTCCTTTTAAAGATTCAAGTGTCTGTGTGTAGGGATTTCGAGACATCTGATATGGGAATTAAACCATGTAAACCTTTTTTATGAACTAATTAATTGGAAATTTAAAAATATTCTGAATCCTGATCCCATAGAAATGATCTATTTAAATTGTTTTGTTGACCTATTATTATACTTATAGGAAAGATGAGTGTGCTAGCCCTTATAAGTCTTACCCGGATATAAAGTTATGAGGGCTTAAACAAGCTCTGCTGATCAAGCCCTTGATGTGCAGACCCCTCCACTGTCATCCCTACCAGCCCAAAGTCAGTGTTAACCACAGCTAGTTCTGCTATTTGCTTGGGCCAAAAAAAAATCAGTGAAGCCCCCTCCTAGCTCCAGCCAACCCTAGTTATAATAGAAGTATGACTTGTCCCACAATACCTGGTCTATTTGGATGCAGATTGATAATAATGTAGGACTGGATCCAGACCCCCACACGCTTTCCGTACGTGTGGGGATCTGTCCGTCTGTAGAGAGAAGGGAGTGCACTTCCCCTGTCACTCCACTCTCTTGTGTGGGCCTTATGCTGCCATACACCTGCCTTAAGTCCATTGTGTGGATCAGCAGTCCATACGACCGCTGATCCGCACCAATGTGGAAGCACCTTTCCACACTTTACAATTACCATGCTTCCCCTGCCCCCTGTGGGCGGAGGGGAAGCACAGCCCATTTTTTTGCAAATAGGCATGTAAGAACTGGGTTCCGTATGAATCTTGCTAAGCTAGGGTTACTATTGTAACATCTGGAAGGAGCATGCACCCTCCAGTCAAGTCAGGTCACTTACGCACCTTGCGTGTGGAAGTGGCCTGACGTTATCAGGTCTGGATCCGGCCCATTATGTCAAAAAGAATACCTACCTATGTTAAACTATTGGTTTACAAAAAAAACGGTGGTTTTTACTGGCTAATGATTTGTTTTGAAAAGCTACTTTAACCAACTCTAGTACTAATAAAGATTGACTTGTCGCACAATCCCTGTTCTGGATGGATGCAGAGTAATGTTATGTCCACAAGAATGTTTCCTGCCACCTCTGAAAGGAAGTTAGCAAGAGTTCTTAAATACAGTAAAATAATAGGTCATTGTTATAAAAGCTTGTCTGGGTGGGGAGTCTAACCACAGATCTGGTGCTCACCAGAGCCCCTGGTGGTGGGGACGGACTTTGTGTCAGATCTGTGGCAGTCATCGCACAGGGAATGGAGCGCAAGCAAAGGTGCAGTTGGTAAGTCATATGCAGAACACTAAAAGACACACAGGACAAACAGACACAGCAAGCAAATACTGACAGACGAGCCAGCTCAGCTAATCACTAGGAAAAGGATGCACGTTGCCAACATTCATGCCTGCTGAAAATCATTGAAAAATCAGCAGACATGATTGTTAGCAGTGATTAGATGCCAGGTACTTGCTTTTATGGTGTTACATTATCTGCAGGAGTTTGCCAGGCTCTTCCCGGTACCCCTGTCTGTGTGGGTCCCCATTGTGTAAGGCCCTATTTCGATAGGGCCATGCTCTCCCATCCATTTCCGAACTGGGAAATTGATTGCTTCCGCTTCAAATACGGTGCTCCTATTGGTAAGTATCCCCAACTGTTCCCAAATCCTTACCCTAACCCTCCCCTTCTATTACCCTAACCCTCCCTTTCCAGCAACCTCATTCTAACCCTCCCTTCTCCATAGCCTAACCCTAACCCTAACCCTCTGTTCCCTGGAGCCTGATCCTAATCCTCCCTTCCATGGCCCTAACCCTAACCCTCCCTTCCTTATAGCCTAACCTTAGCTCTCACCCTAACACTAAAAGTCCTCAGAGAGGTTAGTTACCTCTCGTGCGGCGGGTCCAGCGGCACTTCCAAAAACGAATGCGTGAGTATGCAGATCTGCTTACCCACCCATTCATAAAACAGACTATAGAAAAAATATTAGTATGGACCAAGAAATAAGAAAATAAAATTGTGCATGCAGATTATCTATAATTTTGCAAAGAAAAGCAGCAGTCTGATGCTGTGTACCGTGTGAAAATCAGTCTACACACTGGTGGTAGCGCACTCACCATGCGTATGAGATAGGCATATTTGGTGGGCATTTAAATTGTACAGTAGGGGTTTGGCTACATCCTTACATAAAATTAAACATTCCATACAGAAGGATATCTGTGCGGATTACAAAATGTAGAGTCCTGGACACGGATCCAGTATCCATGTATAAGTGAGCAGGGGGAGTGCGCGGTGATCTCCTGTGATGTTGTAGATTAAAATCCATATCTTAGCCTCTACAACAGAGTCTAATGTACAGATCTAGCCCTTAACTCTAGATCAGGTCCACAACCCCTAAAGGACAAAAGTTCTTAATAGCAGACTTTCCATGTCTTCAAATCTGGGTGTGGTTAGGCAAAAACGTTCTTAATTAGCTGCCATACGCACACCTCTATGAACCTAAAGATAATGTAGCCCTATGGCATTTGTAAGTCGGTTAAGATGCTGAAAACCGAGGGCGTGTCAAGGGAGTCGCCTTGTTACTTTTTACATATAATTAAGAACAAAAAGATGTTGTGAGAAGCACTAATCAAAAATGGAGAGGGTTAAAATAATAGACATATTACATAATGGGGTGCATATACTTGATCCTTGTAGATTGACAAACAAAGGTAAAGAGAAAAGAAAGATCTTATCGTATTGCACTAAATTTAAATCTTCCATGAATACAAGAAAAACAAGTTTTCCAATACAAAGAAGAAAAATGTAAATGGTGTTGCCCTACTGAATAATAAAACTTAGCTTTTAATTATGTTAGTAAAATATAAGACTAATTAAAAATAAAACCACAGGCAATAATACTAGAGAATTAATATGAATATACTTAATTCTGCTGCTGCAAATAGATTTCAAAAAAGTATAAAGTAATTATTTAAAGTTGCATGGTTCAAAATAGAGCTGATGAATACCAGCAGAAAAAACCTTTTTTGGAAAGATGTATTGACTATAATTAGCATTAAGAAAGTTCATAAAAATTTCCTCAGTTATCCCTGAAAGGTAATACCAATGTTTACATATTAAGTTCAAAAACTC
This sequence comes from Limnodynastes dumerilii, assembly GCA_011038615.1. NCBI lineage: Eukaryota > Metazoa > Chordata > Amphibia > Anura > Limnodynastidae > Limnodynastes > Limnodynastes dumerilii. The sequence goes on from WWET01008910.1 coordinate 27,279, forward strand.
AATCATCAAAAGGGATATATATATAACAATGTAGTGTAATTCAAAAATGAGTGAATGAAAATGGATGCAAGTTGTGCTATAAAGTTTTGGCACAAAACTGTTAGACAAAAAAAGAAAGCTGGATGATACTATTAAAAAGAGGGAAAAAGGGAACATAAAGAACCGCAAATATGACTATGCAATTCCACCGCAGAGATAAATCCATGAAGGAAAAATATTACATGGTTGAAAGGTTATGTGAAACACATCAGATTTAGTTGTTCGTTGAGACCATTCGGTGACATCGTATTGAGACGAATAATCCATTTAGATTCGCATTGGAGCAGTAACTTGTCGCGGTCCCCTCCTCTGTGTAAGGGAGGCACTGTGTCGATGATGCGGTATTTTAATGTTGCCAAACTGTGATTTGATTGCAGAAAATGACGGGCAACCGGTTGTGTGCTTGTTCCACTCGAAAGGGCTTGTCGAATATTGGAGCGGTGGAGTGCCATCCGCTCGCGGAAAGTTCTGCGTGTTTTGCCCACGTATGATAGGCCACATGGGCACTGGAGTAAATAGACGACAAAGGATGAGAGACAAGTGAGATGGTGTCTGAGGTAAATCTTGGTGCCTGATTGAGGATGGCAGAAAAAGGGGCCTGTTTGCATATACCTGCAAATAGTGCATTTAAGGCACTTAAAGCAACCATTTTTAAAGGAACGTTTGGGTTCTTAGGGTCACATCTGATTTAACTAGCAAATTTTTAAGATTTTTGCCCCTGCGATAACAGGGCATGATGGTACTTCGTTTTAAGTCGGATAGAGCTGGATCCTGGGAGACCAGTGGCCACCACCTCTTGCATGTTGAATTGAGAAACGAGCTACCTGTATTGTACAATTGTACAAAAGGTAGTTTATGTTGGATGTTGTTCCGCTCTTTGGGTTTAAGGACTTCCTCCCTTGGAATAGACACGATGGATTCTTTGATTTGTAAAAGTTTTTGACGGTGATATCCACGACCTTCAAACTTGTTAATCATCTTTTGCATCTGTACTTCCCACTGTAGTGTGTCCGACACTATCCTATGGACTCTCAACATCTGAGAGTATGGGAGGCTGGATTTAAGTGCAGGTGGGTGGTGAGAGCTTGCACACAAGATGTTATTTCTGTCCGTGGGCTTTGAATAGATATTAGTTGCAATTGATCCGTCCTGTATAGATAATTGGACATCAAGGTAATGGATGGAAAAGGTGTCTATTTTGTATGTAAATTTGATAGGATTGGACATTGAGTTAAGTTGATTGATCATCTGGATAAAATCCTTGCCATCGGTTTTCCATATGAAGAGAAGGTCGTCAATATAGCGACTGTAGTAAATACAGTTATTCTGAAATCTGGGATCGGTGTATATGAAAGAATTTTCAAAAAAATCCATGTAAAGATTGGCAAATGCTGGTGCCACCGATGATCCCATGGCACAGCCTGTGAGCTGTAAATAATATTTCCCGTTAAAATAAAAATAGTTTTGTTTTAAGGTTTTCTCCAACAGAGACAGAAATATGTGTGTCGGGGGCCCAGTGTACAGAGGGTTATCTCGAATCTTGGTTTGTACCGCCTGTAGTCCCTCCTCGTGAGGGATAGAGGTATACAGGCTATTGATATCTGCTGTAATCAATGTAGCTCCTGTCGGGATATTCGTGATGGTCTTGAGTTGATTCAATAAATTGGTTGTATCTCCAATAAACCGTAGGACCGCTGATCCGCTACAGTGTGGGAGCCCCCTCCCACACTGTACACTTAACATGCTTCCCCCCGCCCGCTTTAGCACAGCACAGCCCATTTGCACGCAAATGGGCTCGGACGGAACAAAGTTCTGATTGTTTAAACGCTAGGATTACTATAGTAATCCTAGCGTAACATCTGGAGGGCGCATGCGTAAATCACCTGACGATCTTAAATCTGGATCCGGTCCATAGTTATAATCTCATTGGTCTAGATTATTTGAATGTTTATGATATTAATTTAGAAATAAGTTGTTGTCCGATCCAGTTGCTGTTGTTGTAAAATATAATAAAAAAAATTATAACAGAAATACAATAATATGTACAATATGCAGAAGCAACAAATAGACAACTAACAAAAAGATTATTTTAAAAATAAAATAAAGCAATTTTTTTAAGTATTTGGAAGGGAAATCAGAATTTAGTTTATTTCACCAGAGCAATATAGGTGCTTGCCTGTTCTGGCTGCAGCATCTCCAGGATACTCTTAGGGCCTCATTTACTAAGGTCGATGTTGGCAAAATCGCCCAAAGTCCCGAGACTTTAGCATTTTTTTCACCATCGTCGCATTTACTAAAGCTAAATTGACCAACATCGCTCTACCCTCCCAGTCCCGACTTTTCTAATGATACCTATACAACACGGTTCATTCACTAATTTGACTAAATCACCTCTAGTGCAATCCGTGAGGGCTGAAAAAAGTATTGCCTCCATACATAGTTAACATGTGTTTTTCACAAAGTAAAAAACACTAGATGCATTTTTCTATCACTTATCCTGCCGACGCATATACTACTATAAGGAAAAGCATGGCCATGTGTTTGTGGCCAGCTAATCCTTATAGTAGTGTAAGAAGCAGCCTGATAAGTGATAGAATCAAATGTGTTATGTGTCCCAAAAAAATGTAAAAAAGTACCCAAATAAATATTGCAGTATTACATAACCTAACACTACATGTTAAACCCTGAATAAAATGTGTAATAAATGTCCCTTAGTGTGCCTAGCGATTATAATGGTGGCCACTATGACAAAATGTAACCTAAAGTGTATTTTAGTGTAAACATTTGTAAGAAAATAATAAATAAATATAGCGACTCACCGTTTAGCAGTCATCTGTCTTGGGATGACTTGCTTGGATTTTCACCTTCTTCTGAAGATCTTCTTTCAATGTTGCTTGAGGATGCTTGTCACCTTGTGCTAGAGGGTTCCCTTTTATAGAAAAAATTATGTCATCAACATTAGGGGGCTCTAGCGAGCGCTCTAGTGTAGTAATTTTTTCTATAAAAGGGGGCCCTTAAAAGACAGACCGATCATTAGTAGCTGGGACACCGAGAAGGAAGAAGGAGTGCATCGTGGAAAGGGCCAGAAGAGGCTGGAGACCAGCTGCCAGCACCGGAAGAACATCTTCAAGCAAGGTGACAAGCATCCTCAAGCGACATTGAAAGAAGATCTTCAGAAGAAGCTGAAAATACAAGCAAGTCATCCCAAGACAGATGACTGCTAAACGGTGAGTCACAACATTTATTTATTATTGTAATACACATATGACATGCAAAATACACAATACACTTTAGAATGCATTGTAATACGGTGGCCACCATTATATTCTAGCGACACAGTAAGGGACATTTTTTACATGTTCTATTCAGAGTTTTACATGTAGGGTTAGGTCTAATGTATAGTTGCAATGTTTACTTGGGTACTTTTTAACATTTTTTATTGACACAGAACACATTTGCTTAGAGTTCTAACACTTGTAAGGCTGCTGCTTACACTAATATAAGGATTAGCATGGCCACAAACACATGGCCATGCTTTTCCTTATAGTAGTATATGCGTTGGCAGGACAAGTGATAGGAAATTGCATGCTGATTTTGAAATGGAGAATTGCTGTGCTTTTCAATAGAAAAGCATGGCAATTTTTTCATTTTAAAATCGATCAACATTGACGGCAATTCTACATTGATGCCAAAAATTTGGGCATAGTAAATGCTTTGATTTTTGGTTAAAAAAAACTGGCATTCCCCCTCCCACTGGCAGCTCTGCGCGCACACACACACACACACACACACACACACACACACACACACACTGCACTCCAGATAAATACACACAGTGCAACCCAGATACACACACACACACTGCATCCCAGATAAATACACATACACACACAAACACTGCCAGATACACACAGAGTACACACACACTTGTACCTGTTCACAGATCCTGCAGTTAGCAGCCCCACAGAGACAGGAAAGGAGGGATCCTCTTACAGGAGGCTGCCTCTACCCCGCTCAGCAACAGGCAGCCTTGCAATTGGCTGACTGTTGCTCTGTAGAAAGGGCTGGGATCACTCCCTGGCAATTATAAGACAATCTCTCCTTTCCTGTCTCCTGGCTGCAGCCTGCAGGTGCAGAACGTTCTTTAGCTGCTGTGTCTCCCTCATTAACCCAATTCTGATCCTGTACTGTGGAGGCCTCTCAGGGGAAGTGTGTTACTGAGAGAGGCCTCTGCAGTGCAGGACCTGCACTGAGCCAATGAACCGGACGCAGCAGATGCTGATCTGCTAACAACAACAAAAAAAAGATGTGCTGTGCTGATGAGACGGACTCCGTGCACCCTCATTAGGTATTGGTCTACCAGGAAACTTCCCGGTAAGGCCTATTGCCAATCGGCCCCTGCCTATAGGCAACATCTCCACTTTTCCAAACCCACAGCTTAGTAAATCTGGCCCAAAGGGTCAGGACCAATTGATAAAGCTTTACTTAGATATTCTTTGCATCTCAGCTGGACCCACTTGTCTTTATTGTAACTTTACATGGGATCAACAGGAAATTCCCATAATATACAGTTGTAAGAAAAAGTATGTGAACCCTTTGGAATTACCTCATCCCAACAATTAAAACGGGTGTGTGTGTTTTTATAGGGCAGGGCAGCTTTAACCAACACCTCTAATCTCATCTCATTTATTGGACTCCAGGTTGGCTGACTCCTGACTCCAATTAGCTCTTGGAGAAGTCATTAGCCTAGGGGTTCACATACTTTATCCACCCTGCACTGTGAATGTTTACATGGTGTGTTCAATAAAAACATGAGAACATATAATTGTTTGGATGGCATTAGTTTAAGCAGTCTGTGTTTGTCTATTGTTGCGACTTAGATGTAGATCAGAACACATTTTATGACCAATTTATGCAGAAATCCAGGTAATTCCAAAGGGTTCACATACATTTTCTTTCAACTGTATGCCTGATCATCTTTCTGCTGATGTCCATTATCTGCAATGGTCTGTTCTTGTCATCATTTTCTGCTGGTAGATTAATTGGAAAACAGTAAAGAAGAAAGCATCAAAGAATAATGCAGTTACAATGCAGTGTAGAGTATGTGACATGTGAGACATATTCATGGCACCTTGCAGCTGTGAATATGCACAAATACTCTCAGTGCACTGCAATTGTATTGTATGATTATAATATATTATATTGTAAT
>WWET01008911.1:0-19731 GCA_011038615.1 Limnodynastes dumerilii
AAACTGGTTTTAAGTCAGCGCATGGCCACACCGAATGTACATAAGTTGATACTGTACATCTTGCAGTTCCATAGGTGGCCCTGGTGGGCTTTCCTTCATATTTAAATCATACAGAAAGGGTTGGGTCTTATTTGCACATTAAAACTTACATGTGGACAGGAAAAGGTAGGGTTCTGGTCACATGAGTGGGGGAATGTCCTTTCCACTCATGTACAGAACTTACTAATAGTCGAATGTATGGTACCCCGATATACATTCACGTTGCGATAGTATGTCTGGATCCAGCCCAAGGAGGGGAGAGAAAAGGAAATAACATGGTGGGGCGTAGGGGAAATGTGGAGAGTTGGAAACAACATGGAAGGGGTGGGAGAAAGGAGGAAAGCGGGAAACAAAATGTAGGAGGGAGCAAGAGAAAGGGGAAAAGGTGAGCAATAGAAATAAGGGGTAGCAATGGAAACAAGGAGGTTGAGTAAGGAAAAGGGGAATTGCTGGAGACAGTAGGAGAAAAGGATGGATATAACAAGGGGGCAGGAGAAAGAGGAAAGGTAGAAAAAAAGGAGGTTGGAGCAGAATAAAAGTGGGGAGAAGGAAACAACAGGTAGGTGGGGGCAGGAGAAAGAGGGAGTGCAGGAAATAACATGGTGGGGATGCAGAAGACAGGGGGAAAGAAGAAAACAACAAGGAGATGGAAGCAGGAGAAAGGGGGAGAACAGGAGACAAAATGGTGGGGAGGGGGTATTCTTAAATACCTCTCCGGTAAAGTGAGTACCTTGGTCACTTTCAAACTTGCAAACTAATTCTTGGACCAGCTTCTTTAAAGTGAAAGCAGCAGTGTTGGATGCAGCCGGGTAAGCTTCTACCCAGTGAGAGAACATGTCAACACATACCAAAACGTACTTTAAATTTCTACAGGGTGGTAACTGTATAAAATCAATTTGTATTACCTGGAAAGGACCCTCTGTTGGCGGTATGTGTGATGGTTCTACAGGAATGGACTTTCCAACATTTTTCTTTAGGCATATACACGACTTAACTTTCTTATCTGCCATTCCAGAAAATCCTGGTGCACACCAGTAGGATCTTACCAATCTGCTCATACCTCCCCTCCCTAAGTGGGTCAGACCATGTGCTCCTTCAGTTAAGGCAGGGAGATACGCTCTGGGAGCCACTGGATTCCCTTGTCCATCCTTCCAAAGCCCTTTGGGCTCCTGTTCACATCCCTTCGCCATCCAGATGGCCTTTTGCTGTGGGGAACACAATTGCTGCATTTCTATTAATTTCTGCATAGTTAGAGATTCAAATACCATTAATTTGTCAAATTTTGAAATTTCCAATGTCACAACGGTGGCTGCTTCCTTGGCAGCTTCATCAGCCCTCTAATTTCCTAATGATACTGTGTCCGTCTCGTATGTATGTGCTTTGCATTTGATAACTGCAGCCTGTGTTGGCAGTTGTATGGCTTCTAACAGTCCTTTTATGGTTCTGGAGTGTGCTACAGGTGTCCCAACTGCTATCATAAAATTTTTGAGTCTCCACGGGGCTCCAAAATCGTGTACCACATTGAAAGCATACCTTGAATCTGTATAGATATTAGCAATTTTTCCTTCTGCCAGTTCACATGGCCTTCTTAAACCTACAAGTTCTGCTACCTGTGCTGAGTGTTGTGGTCCTAAAGGTTCAGCTTCTATTATACCTTCAGCATCTACTACGGCATAACCAGTACACAATTCACCGGTGTCAGTCTGTCTATGACAACTCCTGTCCGTGTAAAAGATCACAAGGTTTAGTATAGTCAGGGATTCCAAGAGCTGGAGCTGACATTAAACCTTCCTTTAGATTTCTAAATGCTTGCTCTGACTCTTCTGTGTGTATTTCACGGTCAGGCTTAGAATCAGAGATTAGCTCCTCTAATGCTAATGCTAGTATGGAGAACCCAGGAATCCAGTTTCTGCAGTATCCACACGCCCCTATAAATGAACGAACTTGCTGTTGGTTCTGCGGAAGTGTCATCTCCTGTATGGATTTGATCTTGTCCTCTGTCAGATGTCTTAACCCTTTGGTGAGGCAGTGTCCCAAGTACTTGACTTTAGTTTAACATGGCTGCAACTTTTCCTTTGATACCTTGTGTCCTGTTTGTGTGAGATGAAACAACAATACTTTAGTATCATGCAATGATGCCTCAAAGGATTCTGAACATAGCAACAAATCATCTACATATTGTATCAAAACCGACGCATTGCTGGGTTGAAATGATTGCAAGCAATCATGCAAAGCCTGTGAAAAGATACTTGGACTGTCAATAAAACCTTGGGGTAACCTTGTCCATGTGTACTGTAACCCTTTGAATGAAAATGCAAATAAGTACTGGCAATCAGGGTGTAGGGGAATGGAGAAAATAATATTAATATTACAGCTGGATTTGGTACCACTGGGAATTGACTCTTGCACGAGTCTATAACCCCTCCCCCCAGTCTTCTTAACTGGAAATATGGAACTATTAGTTATGCTAGAGGTGTGAATCAGAATCCCTTGTTGCAATAACTGTTCCATGACAGGAAGAACATCTACTTCTACCTCAGGTTTCAAAGGATACTGTGGTATTTTTGGTGCTTGCCTACCACTTTTTAAGATTACCATAACTGGTGATACATTGGCCATTAATCCAGTGTCCTGCCCATTCTTGGTCCACAGAGGACTCGGTAGCTGTGACAACATTTCCTCTACCTGAGCTGAGAACTGCATTTTACCAGGGGAAAGAACCATTAACTTAGGAGGAGCCTCCAATATGTCCTGAACTTCCTGTGCATGAGACCCTGGAATATCCAAGAATACACCATCAGGAGTACAATAAATTACACAACCCATCTTACACAGCAGGTCCCGTCCAAGTAGATTGGTAGGAGCTGATGCTGCAAGGAGAAAAGAATGTTTAGTATGTAAAGGACCAATTGAGACTTCTGCAGGTGCAGTTAGGGGATACTGTTGCACCTCCCCTGAGACTCCCACTCCTAGTTAAGGGTAAAGCAAGAGGAGAAGTTAGTACAGATCTGGCCGCCCCGGTGTCCACAAGAAAAGTTTGATTAATGTCTGCAATTTTGACTACATTAGGCTCTTCATTTAGGCCACTAATCAATCCTATCTGCATGAGATCACAGGTATGACCTGACCCTCATTGATTTTGGGGACTAGTTGCTTGGTCCCTTCTGGCCGAGCGACAGCATGGTCCACTCTCCTGTCATCAAACCTGTCACCAAACCTGTTATCACCTCCTTCCCTGGGCCTGTAAGGCCCTTGTTGTGGTGGTCTCCAATTGTTATTGCTATACCCTGTATGGCCTCCATCCCTCCTGCAGTCTATTGCTTTGTGCCCAGGTTGCCCACACTTATAACATTTGAAAATCTGTCTTTTTCTTTGATTTTCCATCTCATTATGTGTTATGTTTGGATGCATGTGTGTCTGAGGATGTAGGGCTTGTATACTTAAAATAATTAACTGTTCAGACTGCCTCTCCTTTCTTTTACTCACATTCCTCTCATGTGATACCGCTAATGATCTGATCCTGACTACATCTAGGTCCTGCCACTCTGGTTCTGATATCTGGATCCTTTTCTTTACAGTTTCCAGAAATCCAGTCATCAGTAGTGAGAATGCTAGCTCCCTGTGATGGGGATTAACTTTAATATCCTCAATTCCTGTGTATTTAATCATCTCTACCAGGGCCCTTTGAATGTAATCATCTACACTTTCATTATCTTTTTGTTTTATAGTGAAGAGTCTTTGCCATTCTACATGTACATGGAATCTGATGCTAAGTTGTTTACAGATATTATCAATATTTGTTTGATTGTCGGCTTCAGTTAGAGGCTTGTCTCCCTCTATCAAACAGACTTTAAAGAAATCTGCAAGATCAGTGCTAGATGGTAGACAAGCTCTGAGCAACGCACGCCAATCTTTATTTATAGGTTCATTTGCATTTCCCACATCCCTAATGTATCTTTGACATTTGGCCAAATCTTTAGTGGGATTTGGAAATTCAGCTATCATGTGACGCAATTCTGTCCTAGACCATGGGATGTGCATTGTAACTGTTTGTACAGGCACAACCCCTTCAGCATCCGCATGCCCAGCACACTGAGTGTGTGCACTGGGTATACCCTTTCACATCCTAAACACTTCCTGTGTCTACATATTTAGGATCTTTCTGGGTAATTGACCTAGTTAAATGTGGTGGTGTGTCATCCACAAATTTGTTTGCAGATTACGTATTTTCTCTAATAAATGCATGGGTATGTGGCGCTGTAACTGTAGATGAAGCGTGCGTATTAATGGGTACAGATGCTATGGCATCTGGTATTACAATAGATACGGCCGCTGCTTGGAGTGAAGAATTGGAAGCAGCTTCAACAGGTATGGCTGGGACCTGTAGTGCCACAGTAGCAGCACCACGTGTCCCAGCACTGGGCCTAGTGTGGTTAACATGAGAGTGTAGTACATGTGTGAGTGCAGATATTAAAGTAGAGTCATCTTCCTTATCACTATCCCCAATGTCCCCTTTAACTAATTCATCTTCTAACACAGGATATAATCTAGCAACAGTATTATTAGCAGAAAAGTTATGGGAAGAAAGGTTAGTATCATCAGGATAAACAGTATGAAAACGTAAATCATCCTTACCATCTCCCATGTAGGAAGGAGGGGGAGGAGTGTGCGTAGGTATCGCGTGCGCAGGATTTGCATGAACACGCAATGTGCTCGTGGTTACTTGCACCGGAGATGCGCTCGCTGCATTTTCGCGCCAAATTTTACCCTCGTGCTGCCACAAAACAAAACTCTTTTTGTATTTTTCCCACTTCTTGTTAGATTTAACGCTACAAATTGAACACTTAAATTATTCAGGATGCTTTCACCGAAACTTCCAATGTTTGGAAACCTCCTTTCAGGTGAACTAGTCAATTTGACCCAATCATTGCAATACTTTCTTGCAACAATACCGTACTTCCTATTCATAATGAACAAAGCCAACCCCAGGCATCTAACCTCACATGGTCCACTTTCCATGTCTGTACTGACCCTTCTGTTTGCTCCATCTCGAGTCAATCTGCTACCCATATTCAAAACTGTTTAACTCTTATGGGTATATAGTACCACAAAATACGTACACTTAGCTTCCTTGATTCTTCGCACAGAGCAGAATCTCCACTTAAATACGCAAGGGCAACAGTTCACCAAAAAGTCCAATAGCACAGTGTACAACTCAATGCAAATATCTGCTATCACAGCGCATCAAAAACAGCGTTATTTATTTTCACTGCACAAATCAATTAAACACTACCAGATTTCTCAATTACCCCGTCGGCGGAAACCAAAACCAAAATCACTACACTAGCTTCCACAGATACTTGCAGATTACTGCACTGCACGAACTAGCTGCTAATAATTACCCAGGACAAAATAATAATATGAACCACAGTTTTCTCTAACATTCAATAATCTAATAATTCCAATAATAACTCAATAATCTAATAATTCCAGTAATTTGTTTTCAAAGCCCGGAAGTTTTCAGCATCCAATTTATAAATACTATAGGGAAAACAGAAAGTCCTAGCCTGTGGCAGCAATAGGATAAATACACGTGTTATTGCGTTGTTAGGCGGATCGCAAATGTACCGATAAAACCCACACCTTGCGATTAACCCCGACTATACCAGCGTGTAATTGCGGACTCACGCACAACTCTGTCCCAAATTCACAGTAAGTTTCAAGGCGTGCACTATACAGCGCTGGGTCGACTGATATTAGGCACAAAATATTAGCAAATAAAAATATCACATTTACTTACCATACCTTCCACCCTTTGTCAGTGGAACGAACGCTGTGTGCCCCAGAAAAATACTTCCACTCACGAGACCCCAAATTGTTGAGTCAGTGTACCCCAAAAGTACTACATGCGTCAGTACACAATTATATGCAATAGTTACCCAAAATTAACACAGAGTCAAAGATGCGGTCCAACCCACAAAAGCGTGTTTTATCTCAGCAAGGAAAAGGTTAACAACAAGATGCAGCTTCACATGATACAGGAGCGCGACCAGCTAGCTGGCAAGACTTCAATCCAGATGCCTTCTCAGAGAGAGTGATACAATGTCTAAGAGTGTCCTTTTATGTCCAACGATGAAAGGGTTCGCCGAACATCTGCTGATTGGATAGATCTTAATCCTTCTTCGGTTTCTAGCTCGTCATTGGTCCTGGGGTCTTCCATTGTTCTTCTCCCGGAGGGTCATCAGCATATCACACAGTCACACACATTTCTTATTCTAACCTAATACTGCTCATATTCTACTGCCGCTACATGCGGTCTTTCAGCGACTAGGCTAACAATATGTATTATGATTTTATCTACCCTATGACTATAAACATTACAAGCTTACTACATTCATTCACTGATCGGCGATTATTCAGCGATTATTTAATCTACAAAGATAAAGCACGGTTTTAATAAATAGGAACGCATACAGACATTAAATATGAACAATTCCTATATGAATGTGAGTTTGTTAGTGTGTTTATTAATGTGTAATTTCGCATATTATGAAAGCCCGCAAAAGTGCGAACGCACAAAACGACGCACGCATAGGTGCGTGCGTCCGCGTTTTCCTGCTTTTTTGGGTGGTTCTTTGTTCACCTACTATGTAAAGATTAGTGAATATATTTGCCTTGGATACAATGTTTTTAATACGGTTTCCACAGAGGACTAGGAGAGGTGATTGGAATGTCTTATAGAAAGTGGATGTGAGTCCATCAGGGCCCGGGCTCTTCCCAGATAGGGAGGACTAAACAGCTGCCTCCATTTCCAAAAGGGTGAAGGGGGCATTCAGTGTCTCCCTATTCTCTTGAGACAATTGAGGGTAGTTGCAGTCTCGTAAATAGTCGGCAATTTGGGTCTTGCGGAGAGATACGTCATGATTGGGAGACTGTGATTGAAGGTTACAAAGTTTTGAATAGAACCGATGGAATGTTTTCACAATGTCTTTGTCAAGTGAGAGTTTCTGGCCATGGTGATCTGTTATGTGTGAAATAAATGTGAGGGAATGTTGAGCATGGAGATCCGTAGCGAGCATCTTCCCTGGCCTATTGCCCCACTGGAAGAACCTATTTCTGCACTTGCGATAGCCTAGACCAGTGGTTCCCAAACTGTGCGCCGCGGCTCCCTGGGGTGCCGCGACGCTCTCACCGAGGTGCCTCGGAATGTTTCTATTTTCTATTGTATTCTATTGTATTTTTGTCTTAGGGGTGCCTTAAAAAAAATTTGGAGACCCTAAGGGTGCCTCCAACTGAGAAAGTTTGGGAACCACTGTTCTAGTGTTTTTATTAAAAGTTGTATTAGAACATGTAGGTCCGCATTCTCAGATACGTAGTTTTCGTCTTACGTACGTTGTTTTAAGAATTAAGCTACTACGCATGCGTGGTAGCTTATTTACGCTATCTGTGCATAGTAGCTCAATTCTTAAAACAACTTATGTAAGATGAAAACTACGTAACTGTGAATCCGTAGAGATTAAGCGCTTCTCTTGTTTGAGAAGAGATTGTGGGGATAACACAATCCCTTTATGAGTGAGCTGCTTTCCCCATATTTCTTTGATCGATTAACACAAGTGGTTCCCCATTTGTAGATCTCTTTTCTTGGCTCTGCTCTCGCTGTAGTGTCCTCTCTGATTGGAGGTAAGGATACATTTTTGGAATTTTAGGTCTTAGTTCTTGATCTTTTCTATTTTAATATTCGCACCTTAATTTTAATATAGTAAAAAAATAAAAATGATATTTTATTTGAACGTACACACTATCGGGGTGCCCATATAACACTACTTGTCTTTCCCTCTTTTTTGATTATAATAATTTGAAAATTGTGTTGTTATATATGAGGTAAAGGATAAGTAGTAGTGTAAAGTTTGCCGACTCTACTACTACTTATTCTGCTGCACTATTCAGACTTCCATCAAATGATACTACTGACAACTTTTGACACTTGGGCTCGCAGGTGGGTAGAATAGGCATAACAATATATGGAAAAATATCACTCCCTAGCGCCAGCACCTCTCCTGCAGTCACACACCTGGAGAGCCCACCTCCACAAAAAGGTAATAGAAAATAAGATATATGGCCCGTATTCACACCTAAGAAGCAGACGCATGATTGGTAGGTCCTTTACGCAATCTACTTACCAGTTCAGAAACCCAGTGGAGTTGTTTATTTTTAGTGCGTCCTGTCTGGGACCGCATTAATGGTTTTTATGCACTTTTATTGTTGTAGTTTTATTGTGTACTATTTACTTATAGTGATTTTATTGTGTATTTTTGGTTTATTTTTATGCGATATTTGCAATGTTTTTTATGGATACAAGTACAGCTAATATTTGAATGATATTTTCATGTTGTGCTTGACCATTGTTTTTCCTTCTCTTTTGGGGCTCATGATGATCGATTTGAGGATTCTAAGTGCCATTGATTAGCTTCACTGGTTACACCTACCTTTGTGATTTTCATTTGCTGTGTTAAAGAACTATATGTGGATACATGTGGATATCTGTTTCTATTATAAGGAAATTCTAGGTATTGGTCACCTGGGTTCACCACTGATCCAGGACTTATAATTATTCCACTTCTAATTCTATTTATTTATTTATTTTTTACCCTCAATGGAAATTCACACATCAATAGTTTTATTGATATGCATGTTCTTTGAACACACATATTTTCTACTACCGGTAGTATAGGCATGCTGACAGATTGTGTATTACTAATCCATACTTTTGAACCACCACTATTTTTAGTTAACACGAGTCATGAAACTTAAGGTATGGTTTGGGTCTCAGAAGATGGTTCAGACAAGTGGAATAGTTAGCTGCGTGTTTGACAATAGAGCAGGTCGGATACCAAAAGATTTCTGAATATCTTAAAATTAGATACTTGGATTCAATCCAAAGTTATCACCCGAGATGTGCAGGAAAGTAGTGCTGTGAAATATTGTTGCTTTTAGCGTATTTACGCTCTCGTAATTACTATGCCTTCCTCTAGGCACTCCCTTCAGACGTACATAGTTTTGCCATTTTACGCTTGCCAAACCCTACCCTAACTTTTCCAAGCGTAACTGCTGTCGGCCATAATGGCTGAACGTATTAACGTACCTAAGCATGCCCACACTGTACAATTTACATGCCTCACCCCACCTCCGAAGCGTAATTCCGAATGTGGTATGGCTGGCAAGCCCCTTCGTTCATAGTTATGGTGTTGACCTTAGTCTCGTAAGTACGTTCAGAATTTCTGGTCGTAACATCTGGCACACGCCTGCGCAGAAAATGGAAAACAGTGTTTTTACTACTACGGCGAGCGTAAACACCCTAGCAGCCGTAAGTCTGGATCTGGCTCAATGTATTCAATAGAATCTGCCCCATAAAGCTTAAAAAATGACACTGTAAATCTGTGTTAATTTTGTGTTAATTCCGTTAATTCAATTGGTAATTAAGCGAACACATAATAACACACTGGCCTGGATTCAGAGTTTGGGAGTAAAGGTAAATAAGGTGTAAATGTACAGCTTGGCTATACCATTTTGCAAAGAAAGGGGTGCTAATTAATCTTAAATCTTCTACATGCAGGGAAAATACATTACTTTTGCACACTGAACTCAAATACTGCATAGTTGAGCTAAGAAATTTCACCAATATAATTTTGCTTTCACAATGTAAATTTGCCTCCCCTTGCAATTCAACATGGCATTGCTCAGGTCTATACTTGCACCCAAAAAAAAGTTGTAAGTGCAGCTCTGAATCACCCCTGCTATCTCCCCACGGAGGTATTGAGCCTCATTTACTAAGGTCGATTTAAATAGCCCCTTAAAATCCCCACACATCGCTGGAGTTGAGGGGCGATTTTTTTTTCAAAGTCTCTGGATTTACTAAGAGGCGATTTTAAGTGCCGATTTGTAAACTCCAGCGATGTGTGACGATTAAACTCCAGCAAATTTATGTTAAACTCGCTGGAGTTCCTGGCCAGAAAAAAATAAAAAAAATGGCTGCTGCCGCAAGCATTCACTTGCTTTGTTAAACCCCTTTGTATCACCTGTGTAAAAAAGATTAAATGTGTTAACAAATAAAAGATGGCTGCCACCGCAAGCACTTCTCCCTTGGCATGCAGTTGCATATAGTACTATAAGTCAAAGCATGTCCATGTATTGCAGGGCATGCTTTGGCTTATAGTACTATAAGCGACAGCATGCCAAGGGTTCCGTTCCTATTTCTAAAATTAAATGTGTCCTCCATTCCTATTAATAAAAGAAGATGCCAGCTTAGGTCCCTAACTAGTTTAGCAACCGTCCCCTTAGGTCCATAAACAGTTAAGATGCTTAACTATTTAGGGACCTAAGGGAATGGATGCTTAACTGTTTATGGACCTAAGGGGACGGTCCTAAGTGGGAATCTTCTATTAATAATAGGGATGGAGGATACATTTAATTTTAGAAATAGGAATGGAGGGCACGTATTTGTTTTATTAGGTGCACGGCTAAATTTTTTTTATTTTACACTGTAAAGGACACAATATGCTGCTGGCAGCATGCCATTAAACCTTGGCATGCTGTTGCTTATAGTACTATAAGCCAAAGCTTGCCCTGCAATACATGGGCATGCTTTGACTTATAATACTATATGCAGCTGCATACCAAGGTGGAAGTGCTTGTGGCGGCAGCCATTTTTTTTCTAACATCTTTTTTTACACAGGTGATGGGGGCTTAACAAAGCAAAGTGAGTGCTGATTTCTATGAAACAGACACTCACCCTCATCCAAATTAACTCTGGAGAGTTGACAGTAAATCTCTGGCGATTTACTAAATCTCCTCTTAGTAAATCCAGAGATTTGTATGTCACTCATGCAAAATATCACCAGAGTGATTTAAACACTGGAGATTTAAATCTCCACTCATCTCTCACGAGTTTGTGGAGATTTTGCTTTAGTAAATCCAGCGATTTCAAAATCACTGGTAAACTACTGCAATCTCTGGCGATTTTACACAAATCGACCTTAGTAAATGAGGCCCCTGGTCCTTTATTCTTATTGTGTATATGTGTAACGCCAGTACTATATGCAAGCAACGTTATCACATCCAACCCTTTCCCTGAGTGTCCTGCCCGTTCCAGCAGAGTCAGGCGTGATCTTTCTTTCTCCTGTTCACCGGGACCTTCCCAGCTTGGCAGAACTCACAGTCACCTGGAAAGAGACAATAAATACTGGTGGGCCGGACCCTATGACTGGATCAGCAATGTTTGAGCACCTCACTAGGGGCAAGTGCGTGACTTCACCCCCTGGCTGGAGGGTAGCTCGGTTACCCTGGCCAGGAACGCAGGGCTGAGCATAGTCCACTCCATGACAAACTGTAGTGAGAGGGTTCACCTTACCCACCTTGGTGGGGGCCAAATGACAGTGACAATTTTGAACACTACTCACCGTATGCGCTGTATCTCCTCCACCCGCCACCTCTCCCTGCAGGAAAACTCGGTTAATCTGGCCTACAAACACTACCCTCACATGCCTTGTGCCACTATCCTAACGGGGGACTACCCCCACTTACCAAACCAGTACCTCAACGGAGGGACTAACCCGTTACAACTATAACTAAGAACAGTACTTAACAGAAAAATGCCAGGCGCTTTTAACAATTACAAACAGTAAGACCAAGAAAGGGTGGTGTGCTGGGTGCACTCCACACCACAGGCCCACAGGAGGGTTTGGTAAGCTAGGGGGAGGAGACAGGCTTCAGCAGACTAACGGGGCCTAGTGTGGGGATAGGTGGAAAGGGGAAAGGAGATGGCAGATAACCTCTGTTGCCAAGGTGATTTTACCCAGGGTAGCAAGGGACCGGACAATTATTGCCTAGGGGAGATAGAATGAATGGGCACAGTAACAGGGATGCGGGACAATGGTATAGGGCAATACTGCTAGCGCTTCTCCCCGAGCAGCAGCTTTACACTGTGTAGGGATGTTTAACCCTTCACCACCTAAATCTAGGACCCAAATATACAAATCCTAGATAAAACTAAAACATAAATACAGTGCAAAAATAGCACTCAAGGTTCATAGGGTACCACAATCTACTGTCAAGTCCTTAAATATAACTTCAAAGATGATATATATGAACTTATACGATGTGTAATATAATAAGTGTCCAGTCCAGACCTTCCTCGAACAGTTCTTTGAAATCCCCAACTTTTTTTCTTTTGAAGACTGTATAGAAGCTCTCAGGATTCAACCTTCCAGAGTGTCTTTCTCCTTAGGTCCAGGCTTTCATTTAAAGCATCCTCTCCATATGTTCACCATAATAAGAGAAAATATAGAATAGTGTAATACGTTCACAAAAATTTTTTCCCTCTTATAGATAAATGCACTCACAATTTATATATCTTGAAGGTATGGCTTAGCATGAGTTCTTTGTTCCACAGCCTCAGGACGTTTTCAGCATTCGTTTCTCCTCCTCTCTCCCATTCCCCCCTCCTTGCCAAACAGCAGAGCCCAGGGAGAAAACACAGACAGGGGAACACAAAGACCCTCATGCAGCACGTCAACCGTGGAAGCGAGAACACACAGGCGATCTTACACTCACCCACTCCTCCTCTTGTATTCAAAACCAGTAATAAAAGATCCTTCCTAAACGAATAAATTCCTCTTCTGGTGTCCTTATTTCTTATTTTTTCTCCTCATCAAAAGGAATCCAGGAGAGACATAGAAGAAGGACACAGACACCCTAGTGTAATTTGTTAAACACGGGGATGGGGATTCAACAGGTGGTATTACACTCACCCAAGACTCCTCTTGTATCAAAGGCACGTAATAAATGAACATCAATCCTTCAAACACTTTTATTCAGCCTTGTTTCCATCAAGGCAAGCCATATAAAAATTTATTCAATTCAAATCTTCACAATATCTTCTAAAATGACGGCTCACTTATCAGAACGAAACTGTGAACGCCGGGGAATCTTCACATGCAAGTATACTGCACAAATGGGCCCAAGTGCAACATACTGCCTGCCGTCCACTCACCCGGCTCACACAACCTCCGAACAGAGAAAACCGAATGCCGCTACCCACAACCTACGCATTTCGACTGAATAGTCTTTTTCAAGGTGAGTGGGTAAGCGGCAGGTGTGGGTTTATATAGCAGACTGACATCCGGTTTTCATCGTGAGTTAAATTGTCTCATCCTTTTAAAACTACAGTGCCGTCAACACTGTAGCTAGATGTTGTTCACAGAGTATCATTCTACATTAATTGTAACAATTTGTCCTTAATACACGTAAAGGGATACATAGATCATTGATTATATCCCTTCCCACGGCGCCTACCTTCTTCCATGTATTCCCTCGGTCCTAAAGGGTATACCTTAATCAATTCAGCCACCTCCTAAGTCTACACCTTACTTCCACTATACAGCGCTGTGTCTTTTTTTTTCTTAAAAATATATGAAAGGGACCTATCAAGCATCTAGGTAACCTAAGGTATTGGTACCATTTACAATATTCTTACCTAATTTCCTAAAAACTATTAAAAACCTATTCTCCATAAGCTAACATCTTATTTACATATAGTGGGTGATAATACCAAAATTACAAATAATTGCTACTAATCCTATTGTAGGTGTATATAACTAATAAACAAAATATATATAAAAGTGTACAGCTATTAAAATAATTATGATACCGGGGTACTATGCTTTAGTGAAATATCTTTACTAATTAAATAAGATACTATAGCTAATCATTGCCTTATTTATGTAAAGTATTATAACTAATTAATGCCTTTTGGCAATGTAGTATCAGATTTATATAGAACAATATGATGGACTCGTGTCTTGTGAATTATTTAAATACAAATAATAAAGTGACCAGTGATTTAGTCTATTACCGTTAAATAGATAAAATAAATTAATATAAAATTTATAAAGTGCAATTAATGGGGTGACCTATAATTTAATCTTTATTATTTTGTGATTATAAGTATAATACTAGCAATATAACATCTAATTATAAAACATAGAAATTAGTACCTAGTAAAATATTTAAATGTAATATCAAATCTATATAACACAATATAATTAATTAATTAGTGCCTAGTGTATAATATTAAATATTATTACAATGAAGTGATAATTTTAAATTAATATCAGGTGAAATATTATCATGAGAAATTTTAAAGTGACCTGTGATTAATCTATTAATATTAGATAAAAAAAATATTAAATATTAATAAGCTAAAATATATACCTATTAAATACAATTACATGGCTAAAAATATAAAAATCTTAGGTACAAAATTATCAGGTAAAGAACCATTTTAATTTGAATGCATTATTCAAACCCCCTGGTGCTAAGGTATTGTTATTAAAAATAAATTCCATCTCTTTTTTCGCCTGATTTTTGTTATCATATGGAGATCTCCTGTTAACTCCTACTTACTTAATACCTATCATCTTCTTAATGGCTCTGATGTCACTCTGATGTGTCACCTTAAAGTGTGCAGATAGGGGGTGAACAGTATTGCCTTTCTGAATATTTCTGAGGTGTTCACCCCACCTCTCTCTCAATTTACGTGATGTCCTCCCTATATATACTAGGGAGCACTCACACTCCACTAGGTAAACACAGTTTGTGGAATTGCACCTCATAAATTCCTGTATCCGTTGAGGTTTTTTTCCTTGTATCGTAAACTCAGTAATTTTAAATTCTTCACTTTTTTACATTTTTACAAACATGACATCCACCACACCTATAAAACCCTTTACTTTTTATAGTGGGACCAACTTTCCTCTCTGATGTATCGCTTTTAACTAATGCATTCCTTAGATTCTGCGCCTTCCTATAAATGAATTTGGGTTTTCTATCCATTATTCCCTTTAAATCCTGATCGTTCATAAGGACTGCCAATATTTCCTTATAACCGTTTCTTTGTCTTTATAATTCTGATTAAATTGTGTAATAAACACTGGACCTTTAAACTTGTTTTTCCTCTTCTTCTTCTTGATTTTTAAGAGTTCCTTTCTGTCCTTTCCTTTTAACACCTCTTGAGCATCTTGGATCATATGTTCTCTATACCCTTTCTTTACAAGCTGTTCCCTAAGGATAGTGCTTTGTTCCTCATATTTCTCTTTACTAGTACAATTCCTTTTTACTCTAGTGAGTTGACTCATAGGGATAGAACTAAACCATTTGGGATGAGGTTCACACTTTCTATAGGGATAAAGGAATTGGTGTCCGTTTTCTTCCTGTATACCTCTGTTCTCAATTCCTTACCTCCGTTTATTATAGTAAGGTCCAAAAAGTCTACTTTTACGTTACTAATATTGAAGGTCAAATCAATATTGTATGGATTACTATTAAGGCGTTCACTAAAAAGGGATATTGACTCTGAATCACCCCCCCAGACGAAGAACACATCGTCAATATACCTATAGTATACTATAAGATGTTTAACTGCTAGAGGATCAGATAACCGCCACTGGGCTTCCCACCATGCCATGAAGATGTTCGCATAGCATGGTGCGAATTTCCGCGGTATCATAATTATTTTAATAGCTGTACACTTTTATATATATTTTTTTTATTAGTTATATACACCTACAATAGGATTAGTAGCAATTATTTGTAATTTTGGTATTATCACCCACTACATGTAAATAAGATGTTAGCTTATGGAGAATAGGTTTTTCATAGTTTTTAGGAAATTAGGTAAGAATATTGTAAATGGTACCAATATAGGGTTACCTAGATGCTTGATAGGTCCCTTTCATATATTTTTTAAGGGGCTTAACAGCTCTTTTGCAAGCCCTCTAGATAACAGGCCTGCTCCTTCCTTCTGCCCGCCGGCCACCTCCTGGCGGCGGCGGGGCTTCTCTGCTGTCTTCTTCCTGCCTCCTGGCTGCCATGGGGATTCCTGGCCGTCTTCTGCCCGCTGGCTGGCTTGCAGTTTTCGTGTTCTGCCCGTGGGTCTTCTCCCTGTGGCCGAGGGGTTTCCTTTGATGTCTTCAGGTCTTCTCCAGGTCCTCTTCTTGCTTCCTCGCCATCCTGCCGCACACTGAGCAATGGCTTTTATGCCGCCTGGTGGGGGCGGAGCCAAGATGCGGCGAGCTCTGATTGGCACGCCACGCTTCCCCCGTGATTGGCCCGCAGTCACAGTCCCTGATTGGACAGCGGCTGCGTCCACGTGACCTGTAAGGCTGTCTTCCCATTGGTCCATGGTGAATCCTTCCAGATTCACCATGGCCGGGAGACAGTTGCGGCTCGCCTGGCGCCGCATGTGTAGACCCAGGACCGGGTGAGTACCGTTCCATATATGGCAATAAACACCATTGTTATTAAGATCAGGATTATGATTAGTTCCAAGTACTGCTGAAAGGCTTTGGTGGTGAGCGATAGCATCAAAACACTGGAAAGTAATTTGTTTGCATGTCCATAACAAAAGCAATACCAGTTTATACCAGTTTCGCACTTGTTCTGTTGGTTCCATTGTTTATGTTCAAGTAAAATCTCGTATGTGGTGCCCTTTGGAGTGCTCTTTTCTTGTACATTTGAAGTTTATTTGATTTGTCTTAAATTTGTAATTGTTCCTTAGTGTATAAGCATATATTGTGGGCTGTGGCATTATAGGGCAAGTAAGTTAAGGCCTTTTATATTAATTGCCTACTGGTATACTGGTAATGTGGGAAGATGTCTTAAAGTAAAGTAAGCTACACATTTGGGGCTATTTTTAATAAAGATATTAAGATTATTTTGTTGAATGATTAAACTTATTTAATTTTAATTAAATATATGTTTATTATTTTGATTCGAAATAGCAGTTACCAGAAAACTCATTGACCCTTTCTCTGGTTTGCTGGAATTAATCCAGGGACCTGATCCAGAATTTACTATATTCAATCTGCAGTTGCCCAACTCTTTCCTGCACATGTCTGTGTTGCTATGCCTTAAATGT
Source organism: Limnodynastes dumerilii (assembly GCA_011038615.1). Taxonomy (NCBI): domain Eukaryota; kingdom Metazoa; phylum Chordata; class Amphibia; order Anura; family Limnodynastidae; genus Limnodynastes; species Limnodynastes dumerilii. The sequence goes on from WWET01008911.1 coordinate 17,012, forward strand.
AAAATTGAATACATTTTTTTCATGGACACATGAAATTATTTGTTACAATTACTTGGTATTGCTAGCCATGCTGCACCTATCTTACACATACATATGATGGTTCCATTTTTGGTTCAATGTAACCCATTAATGCTCTAAGAACAAATTACACTGAAACACTTTAAGATTCAGTACGTTATGTATTTAGAAACTACTAATTAATATTTAACTTATAGAATATATTTTTACGAATATTTATCTAGACCACAAAACATTTAACTGCACTATGTTTTTATAGCAACCCAGGTTATAAAAATGCACTGTAACATTGAAATTGTTTAAAATGTGTTTTAAAGATCTTTTTTTTTGTTTTTTTATTGTGATCCCTCATTAAATTCGAATTAGTTTTGCAATGTGCACATTTTAAATGTTTGAAAGCATAATTTACTGTTTAACATCTTGGTTTTGCAGATAGAAAATACAACATTCAACAGAGCTAAGCTGATGAATGTTGGTTTTGCTGAAGCATTGAAAGACTACAGCTATAATTGCTTTATCTTCAGTGATGTCGATATTATTCCTATGGACGAGAGGCATTTATACTGGTGCTCCAAAAACCCAAGACACCTGGCAAATTCAATAGACAAGTTCAATTTTAGGTAAAGATTTTAAAGCATAATGAAAGCACTGTACACAGAAGTAGAATTAATTTTGTTATTATTATACTTCATAAAAAATTTGATTCCATCCTCAATCCTTTGGCCATTGAAGGTTACCTCTTCAACCATTTTATCTAGCCCTCACAGTGACCTATGGTGGTTTTGAAAAAGAACAAGATGTAAAAATGTTATTGCGGTAAAAACATAGAAACAACAAACAGCAACAGCTAGGAGTATACATACAAGTGACAAATACAATTATGTTATTTTCCGGAGTTAGCAAAATGAGACATTTATACAGATCCACCAAAGTTTAAGATTCTCTAGCTCTCTTTTTTTTTTTTTTAAAGGGAGGGGAAGTTGGGGGAGGGGTTGTCACCATACCAGAAAAAGGGAGATCTGTTTGTCAACCAACAAGGGCAGGTACTATTCTAATTTAATTAAATTCTAAAGTAACAAATGGTGAGATTGAGTTCCTATAGTACAATTAATAGTGAGTAAATAACCAAGGGGACTAAATTTGGTAGAATTTATCTACTTTATCATGTAAGTAATATGTAATCCTTTCCATGCAGATCATAAACCAAATATATGCCCTAAGTGCAGGAACGCTAGGGGGACCCTGTTGATTTTAGCTTTTTAGCTATCACACATCTCACATCTGATATGGATTACAAATTTCCTTGAGGGATTATCAAGATTGTTGTGGCACTAGAGAAATTCCCAGGGGTTCTTAGAAACCTGGATTGAGAAGAGGGAGGAGAAAAGGGTCATGACCTGATCTCATAAAAACCAGATCTTTTTGGACTAGTCCACCAAATATGTAGCAATGTGCCTTACATATAGAGAGCAAAGAGCCCCCAGCCTGAAGATTATTTGCAAAGTGAATGTCCGATGTCAACCATTTCCGAGCAAATACACAGGAGACGCCTGCAGGAAAGTCTGGGTTATACCCAGTGCTTTTTTGTAAGAAAAAAGGTGACGCAACTCACATCAACTCACGTGCGACCACACGACCAATCACAAGCCGAGCAGCGCCACAAGCCGAGCAGTGCCATCACAACCAGCACGAACAAAGTACACATGCATCGGACTCAACACACAAGCAGCCCGCATTCACCGTTTTAATGATTTTGCCTGTTAAACTTTTAAAACTTGGAAAATCCATTGAAAAAAGGTGCCGGAACTCCTGTGTCCATAAGGTGAGCATGTGATAGAGCATCAGCTACATGGTGGTCCTTTCAACGCCACATCAAGATTGTACCTTTGGATCTTAAGCATGAACTGTTGGATAGTGCTGAAGCAGTGTGCATAGACTTGCGGAGAATAGTGATCAATGGTTGGTGATCTGTCTCAACCACCACTGGGTGCCATAGATGAACTCATGGAACTTTTGACAGTGTTATGGTACCCCGGGTTTACCCCGACAGGGGACCAGGGTGACCAGAGGGTAGTAAAGAAAAGAGCGGGTAACTCACCGGTTTGTAGAGCCTGATGTCTGTCTGAGTTTTCGCCAGAGCCCCTGAAGGTGGGGATGGACTGGAGCTGGTAGGACTCGTCAGGATACGCACCTTTAGAGAAAACCCGGGAGAGGAACAGGAAGGACAAGTTAGAAAATCAGATTAGACAGCAGGAAGATAGCAGTGGGAAACAGGCCGGTCAGAAGAAACCACACCGGGACTAACAATACAAAAAACACAGAACGGACTCTGAGGACAAGATGGGACTGACGGGACAGACTGGACGTACAGTACAGACTGGGGCAATCACACTCACACTCAAACAGCGGGAACCCCCAAGGGGTTAACAGACACAGTCAGACAGGGAAAATGAGGAAGACACAGATATGGGGAAAAACACCAAGGAGAGAGAGTGCGGGAACCAGAGACAAAACAGGAACAATGGCAAGGAAACTGGGCAGGAATAAATCAGGGCACTCAAGATCAAGGAAAAAAGCACAAAGGCACAAGGCAAAGAGAGAGCAAGCAAGACTGGCACAGAAACACAGAGAAACTAGAAGCTATGACCAGCACCTGGTACTTGCACTGGAGGCTATTTAAAGAACACTCCCCCAATCAGCTG
>WWET01008912.1:5151-17829 GCA_011038615.1 Limnodynastes dumerilii
TGGAATGCGCTCGGGGTGGGGGGGTGTCTGCTCTCCTCCTGGAGTCTGGGTGCAGTGTCTTGGATATTCAGTGAGAGTTGATAGCACCCGGGTACAGGTCTAGTGGAAAGGCAGCTATGGGACTGATTCAGAGTTTGGTAGTAAGGGTAAAAAAGGTGCAAGGGTACAGCTCAGCTAAACCATTTTACAAAGTAAGGGGGGGGGGGCTAATTAATTTAAAATCTTTTGCATGCAGGTAAAATACTTTACTATTACACATAGATCTCACACACTGCACAGTTGAGTTGAGTTCACCTCTTAATTCTAATTCTGGTTTCACAAATTAGCTTTGCCTCCCCTTGCCGTTCAACATGGGATTGCTCAGGTCTACACTTACACCTAAAAAAGTTAAGTGCAACTCTGAATCAGCCCCTGTAACTTTATTTTTATTTCTATGGGGTGATGGTGTTTTAAGTACAGATACATAGGAAATGCTTTGTAGCATGTGTCCTCCTGAGCACAGGTGATAGATAGGTCTCCTCACTGCTCGCTAATTGCTTCCTATTTACAGAGGAAATTGCCTGTTTTCCGAAGCTTTGAAGTATATGGCGGCAATCAGTGACAGCTGCTGTCCGTGGTCACATTCCCACCAGTAAATAAACATTCATTCCACGCTTTCATTAACACATCAACGGAATGGAACATTTTGGAGAAATCGCACATAGGTGCGGAGACCGAGAGCATGGGTCCCTTTTATCATCGCACCTTTTAATGTAGAGCTTTTGGGGCCAGATTTACTAAGCTGCTGGTTTGAAAAAGTGGAGATGTTGCCCATTGCAACCAATCAGATTCTAACTGACATTCTCTAGTATGTAATAGGAAAGTGAGAGCTAGAATCTGATTGGTTGCTAGGGGCAACATCTCCACTTTCCCGCAGCTTAGTAAATCTTCTTTTTCTTTTAAATCTTAGTAAATTTTCATTTTCTTTCCATGCACGTTACTCCCCTCCGCCCGGTCATTATCCGGTCCCAGGTGCAGCTCCTTCCAGCTCTGATTCAGCAGTTATAGGGCTAAAAATAATTGATATAAAATGTACGGTTTGGGAGCAAACGTTTGCTTTGAGAAGGGTTTCACTATTCTTCATGACCAGAGGTGCATTACATTCAATTTATTTCTAGATTTTTAACACCCAGAACTCCAACATAAACACTGTGGTTTCCAGTGTGTATTTTGTGGCTTTGGAGTACTGAGGACCCTCTATCACCAGGGAGGGGGAGGGGGTCCATTTACTTAAATCCTCCCTGCAAAACCCTGCAGCGAGCCTGGCTCAAACAACGTGAGTGTTTACTAATACTTACCACGCGAGCGCTGTCTCACGATATGATCCACTCCTGGTGATTGCCGACCTCTCCCGGAATATCCGGGAGACTCAGGAAATTCGGGTAATTCTCCCGGTAGAGAGGAGGCAGATATCATGCAGGTCCCGCCCCCAGCATCTCATTACCGCAATTCCTAGTGTTACCAGGGATTAGGAGAGAATTGATCACGTGATTTTTACCAAGCCCCACCCACTCCCAGGAACACTATGAATTGCAGTATTGATGGACAGGGGGGCATGGCTTAATGATGCTATTTGTATCATTAGGCCACACCCCCATATCGGCCTCTATTTCTTCCCTCCGAGATTTCCTGGACACATGCGCAACGTCATCTCTTAGGATGTTTATATCGGTCGGGGGAAAGTATCCGCTGGATTCAGCTTTTGCTATTTTAATTTTCCCAGTGAATCACAAAGATGAACGTATACGTAGTAATTTCTTATCGTAATCTATGAATCTTTTTCTTACGTAGATTTCAGACCACATTTACGCAATCTGACCCTAAAACTCTTCTCCCCAAAGCCTGACCCCAAGACTCCCCTCCACGCAGTCTAACCCTAAGACAAACCTCCCCTCAGCCTGACCCCAAGACTCCCCTCCCTGCAGCCTGACCCCCAAGACTCCCCTTCCCGCAGCCAAAACCTTAAGACTCCCCTCCCCTCAGCCTGACCCTAAAACTCTTCTCCCCGCAGCCTGACCCTAAGACTCCCCTCCCCGCAGTTTAACCCTAAGGGCCTGATTCAATTGCAGGCTTTATTTTAAAAAAATTTGCGTCGGAAAAAATACGACGCATTCACCCGCAAAAAATCTCCTAATTCAATTGTTTTTAATACGCTGCGCTAAAACAGCAGGCAGCGAAATAAAAAAATTACGGGAGAAAAAAAAAAACCTGATTCTAAACGCCGCAAATCACCTCCTGCTAGCAGGAGGTGCCCGGCCCTACTGAGAGGCTATTACCCAGTGCCTGAAATCACGTTCTCACGATACTTCAGGCACTGGGTAATAGCCTCAATAGCGCCCGGCACTGGAAGTGCAGGAAGTGATTTGCAGCGTTCAGTGAAGGATTTTTTTTTCCCTCTAGCAGCTGCTCAGCGGTCCCTGGATGGCAGGGAATGTCATCCATGGGCATGCTGATGCTTGTAGTTCTACAAGCATCAGCATGCCCTGTTGGGGCACAACATAGGGCAGCGTTAAAAATCCGCACCTCTCATAGGTGCGGATTTTTATCGTTCAAAAACCGGCGTATTTTTAACGCTAGAAAAATAATTGAATTGCAAAAAAAAACATCGGCCGTAATTTTACAAAAAAATAGCGTTAAAAATACACCGCCGAACTAATTGAATCGGGCCCTATGACTCCTCTCCCCTCAGCCAGACCCTAAAACTCTTCTCCCCGCGGCCTGACCCCAAGACTCCCCTCCCCGCACCCTGACCCTAAGACTCCCCTCTCCACAGCCAAAACCGTAAGACTCCCATACACACAGCCTGAACTTGAAACTGCCCTCCCTGCAGCCTAAGACTCTCTTCCCCACAGCCTAACCCTACGATTCCCCTCCCTGCAGCCTAACCCTAATACTTTCCTCCCCGCAGCCTGACCCTAAGTCTCCCCTCCCCACGGCCCGAGCCTAAAACATTTTAAAGTTAATGACAATTTAGATTTACGGATGAGAAGCTATGATTACTAACTCGTTAAGCTGTTATTTTCTCTTGAGTATTGAGAGACTGAGCAGCAGCCTCCTATCATTATTTTTATTATTAACGTTTATTTAGTAGCTGCCTGCAAGTTCATGGTTGAATAGATTTATTAATTTACCTATTCATTTAATTGAAAATTATTTTTGTGTTTTGCTTTGTTTCCTTCTGAGAAGCAGAAAGCGCTGATTGGTTGAAATTTGTCCATGTTAAACTTTTATGGCAACCTGTAATAGTACATCAAGCCTGCGGTACAAGAGCACCCTCTGCTGGATATGGTGAATATTGTATAAAAAAAAAAAAGAATAAGGGCATCAGGTGTCTGGTGGGAAGGGAGCATGCCTTCAGATCAGCGGTCTGTGCATCAGTCTTAAGGCTGCCTTATGGCTCCATGCTATACATATTTCCTCTAGTCTCTCTCTGTATGTTGTGTGACACAGGCCATGCACCATTTTAGTTGCTCTTCTTTGCACAGTCTGTAATGTATTTATGTCTTTCTGGAGATATGGCCTCCAGAACTGAACACAGTATTCTAGGTGAGGTCGTACCAATGACCTATAAAGGGGCATCACTACTTCTCTCTTTCTGCTAATAAATTCCTCTCCCTATGCAACCAAGCAGCTGACTTGTCTTACTCTAATGTTGTGTTATTTCCCATCTCATAAATAATGAGTTTTTACAACATTTTAAAACATTCCAGGACTCCATAATCTTTTTACACTTCAATGTCTAGGTCGACCTCAGTGCATGAAATGTTGACTTCTCATCTTTACTTTAACCCATAAATTATAAAGCCCAGGGAGTCAAAGCAGAGGAGAGAACATGGACGGAGCGGAGGAGGGAATGGGTAGGAGCAGAAGAGAGAGGACAGAGACAGATCGAAAGAGAAAGTAGGGACAGAGCGGAGGAGAGTGGGGACAGAGTGACGGAGAGAGAGCAGACTGGAGCGGGGACAAGGCAAGTAATATTGTTATTATTATACTGGTTGTAAAGATGCTGCACGAGGGGATCTGCTCCAATGAAACTCCTCAGGGGCGGGGTTGACTTTAAGAGTAGGCGTTTCTTAGTGCACAGTACATACGTTCCCTCTCTCTGTACACCCGTCCAACATTCAGCACAACAATGCTCATAAAACGTAAAGTAGGTTGTGACTGTACAGGCGCGTAGGAGCGGTTAAATTATAATCAGGCGGGGTCGGATTCACACATAAGTGTGTGATCCGTAGGTGCGGCTACATGTATCCACACTAAATGGCTAATGGCACCTACGAAGGCCATAGGCAACCTTAACTACCCGTGTGTATTTTCCCTCTTAAAGAGTGAAAATGCGCACAGAGCTTCCCCTGCCGTCCCCTACCCACTTTACGTAACTTACCCCTGAGGCTGCCGGGGAACGCCTCCTCTTACCTTAAAAACTACGTGTGGTCTTTAAAGACCACACGTCGGTAATCTGTGTACGGGACCACTATATAAATTGGACTGCGCATGCGCAGTGGCCCTGGACCCAATTCACAGATAATAGTGAGTCAGGTGCAGGAAGATGTGCACCTAACTCCCTCTTCCAGCCTCCAACCCATTCCTTATTGCACTTACCAGTATCATAGGGCTACCACATGTCTCCGTTCAATGGCCCGGATCCTCAACTACGGCCGTAATGTGCCGATATATAGCTAGTGCGTAGTAACTATAGCACGTAATCTACGTATCGTTTCAGTACGTAGATTGCGTATATGCGGTCTGAAAGAAACGAAACGTAGATTACGTACTATAGTTACTACGCATGCGCAGTAGCTATATATCGGCACATTACGGCCGTCTGCGGAAGACGGCCGTAGATGAGGATCCAGCCCAATGTCCATACAGACATTGCCTCTCCCCGCTACCACTTCTTCCTAAGAATGCCCGGAGGCGGCATAACACCGCCTCTGGCAACGTAAATTACGGCATGCGGTCTTTAAAGACCGCACCTACGCCGTCTACGCACGGACCTGCTATGTAGATAGCATAAATGACCTGCAATGCGCAGTAGATCATTTCAATCAAATACGCACTGAAGCAGACGCTTCTTAGGCGTAAATCAGACGCAGAACTTATATATAGTGGGGCCCAGTGATTGCCAACCCCTTTGAGGATCCAATCACGGGTATATTGGTTTCCTGAATCCTTATCAATGATGATAAGAATGAGCGACAGTAATAAAACATCAAGATTATGGTCCTTGGTATAGCAATACTTTAGAGAACGAAGAGCGCTAGGAACCCAGTTTAGTAACACACAGTACTCAGTCACGACGTATAACGATGGTTTTTATTGTAGACTCCTGATACATAGCCGCTGAACACTGGAAAGTTCTTTGTAGCTTAATGTCCTGTTATCTCAGTCCATAAATAATGTATACATTCATTAAAAACAAACTCCGGCCATGAAGCGATGCTGTTGCAGAATAAAGTCAACACGGTGTCGCTGTGGTGTTGGTGGCGGAGAGCTTGGCCCTGGACACGGTTTGGGTACAATGAACGGCAGGAGGAAGTGAACACCCTCCCTGTGGTCGGCCTCAGATTGTGCTGGCAAACAATGATGAACAGTCATGCAGACATCCCCATCGCACAGAGATAACGGGTCTGTCTATTGTAGCGGACAACTCCTATCTAGGGGGCGGCGTATTGATGTGACATTATAATGGTATGAAGGAAGAGCACGTCGTATTTATACAGATTGGGCTGATCCAGACTCAAATGCAAGAAAAAAAATAATAAAACATCCTCATACTTATAGCACCAGACCCTAAAATCCAATCGCGAGCTAACAGTGGATCCTCACTATTACCACGCGTCCGAATGAGCACTTGAGAGACCAGTTATTGCAGGTCCCAACCTTAATATTCCCGCCACTTAAAATGGCGACGGATAGGAATTTCTCATCGGCGTCTCACACCCTACACTACGGGATCGGGAGCAAATCTCAGTCTGGATCAGATGCCATGTGACTGAACAAAATGGCTGTACTACCGCCATCAGCCATTCAAGCCTACTTTTAAAGAACATAAATGTTCTACACTTTCATACATACGTTAAAGAAGATCAGGACAACATGGAGCCCACCAATGATTTTTGAACTACGAGTTACATACTCTTGCACTCCTAGAGATGGCATACACCTTCATGAGCCTTTGGCTTGGTTGAGTCACAAAGTCGTCCTGAATTACGTATCTAAAAGGCTTAGTAAATAACCTCTACGGTTCATGAAGAAACTTGGTATTTGAGAAACATTTTACCAAGCTACAAACACTGTTGGTAACTGAAGGATTTTCTAAAATCCATGAAACTGTTCATAGCCTCAGATTTTTTTCCGCTGCTTTGCGGGCAGACCTAGATATCTTCAAGGTCGAAAAACTGGGCGTATGTCTTGAAAATGGCCGGGCCTAGAATCTCACTGGTCAGCTTTGTAGGAAGCCATTTTGTGGGGTGGAGGAATATTGATAAGAATGTACACTACAACTTCCAGCACAATAGGCTCACAAATAAAATGCTTATGGATGGATAGTAAAAAGTTATAAGGAAAGTTTGGCAGCTGCAACCAGACTGTTGCCACTTAGCAGCTAAAGAAACCAATGTGTAACTGAGCATCGAAACGCGTCAGAGCCTTTACAGTGAAAAAGCCTTAATTTAGCAGGTCCATTTTTAGCATTTCAAAACTGAATGGTGGTGAAGAACATTTTTTAAATAAAAAGTCATGGGACATGAGAGCCCTATATTTCTCTGTCTGTTATTCTGTTACACTCACAGAACAAATCTCATATTAACCATTCCTGATGTGTGTATGTAGGACTGTGTCCATAATGTTAATAACCTCTTCTGACGTGACCACATTTGGGACTATTACACAGTGGTTTTCAGTGCTGTTGTGATAGAATACTTTTTGTTCCGACCCCCATTATTCTATATATTGTTATTAATCTTTAGGAGCAAATCAATTACATTTTGTTAGTAATCCAGTTAAGCTATCAAAGGAGTTATAAGGTCCAGCGGTAACCATTTTGGGGGATAAAAATTATTTATTTGGAATTTCTAACTAGAACTGAATTTGGACGCCTCTGTTTCGGATACGGTATCACAGAGGCCATCAGACAACCAAAGAGAATGGTTAAAAAAAAAACAAAGCAGATACTAAGACTCCAATGCGTGACGATCCTATACCGGTTTTAAGACCATTCTCATTGCTCAGCCGGAGTTCTGAAAACATAACCGTAACTTAATGTCAGCAATCTGCCCACACTAACGAATGGCGACAGATCAGGCGTCAACATCACTTGGACGCCGAATCCCTGCCCTGGCTGTAAGATTGAGTAATAAACCCTCCTACTTGTGATCGAAACTCGCTCCGGTCTAGCCAATCAGATCAGATCTGCGTTCTGTTTGCAACACTCGGATCGGGTACCTGCTCGGAAAAAAAACCCAGTTCGCACAACTCTGGATCGAGTCCAGTAAGGCTGACGCAGAGATCATCGTGCAGACACTCTACACCTCGCGAAAACCGTGCTGAAAAGACATTAACAGGTGATGTTTCCTAACAACTCTAAATTAGAGTTTAACATTAAGGCTGTAAAGTATCTGTGAGCTGTAAGCAATAACAACGCAATTATCCTGGTGCAAAATCGTCATATTGCAACCTGGCTTCTGCCACTAAGGATCTGCGCCTATTTTTATTGTCGTTTAACTCTGGATCAGCCCCAAATATGTCAAAACTCTCCCCTGAACTGTAATGTCCTGCACAGGACACCGCTAATTTCCTTTATTCCCCGCAGCAGTTGTCTGGCCCCCTCGTCTCCACTGCTAGCACCTGTAGGCATCACTTTCTCATTTCCCCAAATTTTGGCTTTATCAAAGTGTTCCAGAGGTGCCGATGCCACAGACTTCCATTCGTTTTTTAATTTGCCAGAGCAGAGCTGAACCCAATTTCTCAGGACTGTGCTGGAGGAGTGTGTAAGTCTCTCCTCTCAGTACAGTGTACTCGGGACTCGGCTATCACGCCATGATGGGAATGTAGTTCAGGAGAAGGCTGAAGCTGGCTGTCAATTTATGTAAACTAGAACCTAAAGGTTTTATACAGCAATATGTTTAAGTGTTGATCTCAGCGATGGGGTTGATCACCCTATACCGGGGCCAGTACCCATCGTGTCAGCATAAAGTATAGTCACAGGAGGGCGCTGTTTGACAGCAGTGAGAAGCTCTTAGTCTTAGCTTCTGTTATTAATTACAGCTAGGAGAGAGGCAGCCCCGATCACCCCGGTCCAGCGACGGGAAGCCAGAGTGGACATCCCAAAAATCAAAACAAAAAACATGGACGACATGTGACCGCTATATTGATTGGCATGTACCCATGGAGGACACCGGCAACGCTCTGCTGTCAGGGTTGATGAGAAGAACCAGCAACATCACAGTGGCCTCTGGAGCAGACTATTTACATCATCATTCTGGGCCCACCAACAATCAGCTACTAACAGGTCGGAAACACACTGAAAAACAGCAGAGTCAGATTTAGAGCAGCATCGACACAACATCTTCCTGCAAAGACAACCCAAAGGGAATGACAGAAGCTTCATATCACTACTCTGTACTGCTGGAGACCCTGCTCCTTCCACTATATAACTCTCAGTCTGTGTCTTCCTGCTGTCTCCATTCTCCCCCTCACATCACTACTCTGTGCTGCTGGAGACCCTGCTCCTTCCACTATATAATGCTCAGTCTGTGTCTTCCTGCTGCCTCCATTCCTGTCCTCACATCACTCCTCTGTACTGCTGGGACCCTGCTCCTTCCACTATATAACGCTCAGTAATATAAAATTCTTACCACTGAAAGCCCCCAACTGGTTCTGCAAATCGGTGACGCACCAAAAATGTGGCAACTGCTTCAGCAACCTGCACAGGAGGGAAAATGATTGTGATAAATAGTGCGAATATGCCAGAAGTGTCAGCAATAAGTAAAGATCAGCTCAGAACATATTCAGCTGGTTTCACATCACATAAATCTAATAAGAGACAGGCAAATGAATGGATCACTCCTGAACTTTGTTTTGCACGTGAAATAGATTTGGTTAGCTTTCTTGTGAGAATTTTAAACCAAATCCAAATCCATTGTATTCTCACATCATATAAGAACAGGTTTCCTAGGGATATCATAAGAAAAGATGGTCCATCTGGCTGAAGCTTCAATTAACCTGGGTAAGATGTGGACCCATTCCCTGCCAGAGACCATCTGCCAAATACCAGCCGACTCATTGCACCCATTTTACCCGGGTTAATAGAAACATAGAAAGTGACGGCAGATAAGAGCCACATGGCCCATCCAGTCTGCCCAGTTGTTTGGTTACACAGCACTGTATAGCCCAGACAGAGGGAGAGAGGACACCGTGCAGCAGCCTGTGTGATTTTTTTTTTCCTTTTTGCAGCCAACTAATAAGCTGGCTGCATGGGTCTCCTATCAAGACTGACAGGAGACCCAGCCAATTGAAGAGAGACTGGCTGCAGTCTCTCCAGCAGAGATTATCGCCCCCAGCCTCTGCTGTGCATGGTGCCGATACCGGGACTTTTCCCCAGGGGAAAATCGTCCCGTTTATCGGCAGCCACATGCTGGGAGCGATAGTGTGTGGCCAGCTTTAGCCTCTACCACCTCTTTTGTGAGTCTGTTCCACTTATACACTACTCTTTCAGTGAAGTCATTGTTATCTCATTTCCATTGCCCTAATTTCCTAATACTTCACTTCCCGTGATCAAGGTTTCCCTCCTATACCTGATAACAACCCTTGGCCTTCAGAACTGACCCCAGTATTCCAGGTGAGGCCGCACCAATGACCTATAAAGTGACATCACTACTTCTCTCTTCCTGCTATTAATTCCTCTCCGTATACTCCCTGCATCTGAGTTGCCTTCCTCATTGCTTTGTTACATTGCTTGGCTACCTTTATATCACATGAAATAGTGACTGCTAGATCCTTTTCCTCCTCAGTAGTTTCTAATGTAGTGCTGAAAATTATATGTTGAAGTTTTAGATTTTTAAGTCCCAAGTGCATGATTTAGCAGTTTTTGGTATTAAACTGCAGTTGCCGCACTTGATCATTCCTCCAGTCTACCTACAGTAGATCATCAATCATTATCAATATAAACACACAAACAATACAGATCCCTGTCCTCCTCAGTAGTCTCTAACGTAGTGCACTCTCTGTTATTAAATTGTAGTTGTCACACTCTTGACCATTCCTCCAGTCTACTTAGATCATCAGTTTTCTGAACCAAACATATACAAATACCAAACACTGGCCACAAATACAAGATGGAGGGTGCTTAAGTTCCTCCCTGTGGGCTCCTCACTTTATCTGGAGCGTCTTCGTGTACAGCATGACCGCACTGCGGGAGAACTTGCATCTGGAACTTTCCTGGAAGCAAATGGATAATATCACCGAAGGAACAATTGAGAGAGCGCTAAAGAAAGCCGGATCCCTTCAATATATTTATACTCTCCTCAGCGATTGGCTGATCATCGTAATAAGCTTAAGGGGTGTGGGTCCCCGCTTAGAAGGGGCCTATTTCGATAGGGCTGATTCCTCCCAGCCAGTTTCGAAATGGCTATGATTCTCTGGCTATGATTCTCGATGAGGCATAGCAATCGATCCACGGAGCTCCGAACTTTCACTGCTCCAAAAAGTAAGTAAACAAAAGTCCCCCAATCCTTCCCCTAATTCTAACCCTAACCTTCCCCTTCCATAACCCTAACCTTCCCCTCTCATTACCCTAACCCTCCCTCCCCTGCAGCCTGAACCTAACCCTCCCTCCCCTGCAGCCTGACCCTAACCTTCTCTGCCACCCACCCTGGAGAAGTTACTCATCTTTCCCTGTGGTCTGGCGGTAGAGGCGGAGGGATATCGGCGCAGGCGGCGTATCCTGAAACTTAATACGTTAGTATGCCGATCAGCATACTCACCCATTCTATAAAAAAATATTAATTGGGTGGTATTCGAAATAGGGACATCCGAAAAAGAACTTTCAGATGTCCCTATTTCGGAAATCAGCAGTACTAACCGCACAGAAGGGCCGACACCTGGTACATACATAAAAAGTACAACATCCGGCAACGGCATTCAGACTATATGATATGCGGAGATGGATTTAGCCAGTGAACATTATAAGGCAAAGTTTGCATTGCACCTCAGGTTTTATTGATGTGTATAGCAAATGGAGAAACAAAATACTAATAATATTACATAAACAAAGACAATTCTGTTTCCTTTCACAAGAATGACTATCATTTTGTGGGCGAGTGTTTTCAGAGGTGAAACTTATCATGTCTGATCCCCCACAATTCCATGAGCTGACATTCCTGCCCCCACATTCCTCATGTATGATGTGTTTCACCCGGGGTAACTTACCCTGCATCTGCCCTATTGTCAGATCCTTATCCAGCCTGTCCACACCTGAAAAAGAATGAAATGATATTTATATACACATATATACAAAGTGAAATCACTTCTTTTTCTGCTTCCCGGTCATGTAGCACGGGCTGTCTCAGTGGGTACCAGTAACCACTCAAACACGGCGAGTCTCTCCCTTTTCCAGGTAATTTTGTTTATGGCTAAAATGCAGCCGGTCACCAAACAGCACCAAAAAAAAACATCAGCTCCTAAAAGGCGCTAAGATTAATTACAAAACCATAACTATATAAATAAAATATATAATAATGCAAATATGGTTTTAAATAAACCAAATGTGAAAAAAACATAGCCAGTTTCTGTATATTTATATTTAATCACTTCATATTTCTGAGGCTGTGCCGTAAAGTACCAGAGGAGACGACTAGGATCGTCCCTCCGAATAGGTGCCAGTAAAGGGGTAGCTAAAAAACTAAAAATGTACATTATCAGTGCTTAAAACCAACTCATAAGTATAAAAATATGAATTATATTAATTATATTATTATTATTATTTTTATTAAGAAGCACCAGAAAGGTATCAAACACAACAAACACGTGGAATACAAATACAACAATAACACTTGTGTCTCACAGCACTGAGGTCTTGAGTTCAATTCCCGGACTAGGCCTTATCTGTGTGGAGTGTGTATGTTCTCCATGTGTCTGTGTGGGCTTCCTCTGGGTGCTCCGGTTTCCTCCTACACTCCAAAAACTTGCTGGTAGGTTAATTGGCTGCTGACTAAATTAACGTGTGTGTGTGTGTGTGTGTTCGCTCAGACCAGTCTAGCCTGGTGGCTCAGTGAGTAGCACTTGTGTCTCAAAGATCTGAGGTCATGTGTTTAATTCCTGGACTAGGCCTTTGATGTGTGGAGTTTATATGTTCTCCCTTTGTCTGCATGGGTTTCCTTCCACACCTCAATAAATAAGATGCTGCATAAATTAGTCAGTGTGCCTACCTTTGTGTCTACATTAATGACAAAGGGCCAAATCCAGAACAACGCTTGTGAGCGTATTTACGCGTGGTGGAAACGTAAAATCGCCTTTAAAGTGTATAGTATGGGCGTGCTTAGCTGCGTAAATACATGTTGCACATACGTACGTGTGCGGATCACTGCGGTTACATTGGCAAAAGTTAAGGTAGGGTTTGAAAAGCGTATCTTGACAAAA
>WWET01008913.1:7742-32510 GCA_011038615.1 Limnodynastes dumerilii
CCTCTCTCTCAAAATACTACTCTCTGCATGCCAGCCTCTCTCTCGCCCATACAATCCCCTGCATGCCAGCCTCTCTATCACTTGCCTCCCCCTGCACGCCAGCCTCTCTCTGCCATACTACCCCCTGCATGCCAGCCTCTCTCTCTCTCTCTGCAATACCACCCACTGCATGCCAGCCTCTCTATCACTTGCATCCTCCTGCATGCCAACTTCTCTCTTCCATACCACCTCCTGCATGCCAGTCTCTGCATGCCAGCTTCTCTCTCCCATACCACCCCCTGCATGCCAACCTCTCTACCATAACACCCCCACATGCTACTCTCTCTATCATACAACCTCCCACATGCCAGCCTTTCTCCCATACAACCTCCTGCATGCCAGCCTCTCTCTCGCATACCAACCCCTGCATGCCTGCCTCTTTCCCATACCACCCCCTGCATGTTAGCTTCTCTCTCTTCCATATACCCCCTACATGCCAGCCTGTTTATCACTTGCCTCCCCCTGCATGCCAACTTCTCTTTCTCATACCACCCTCTCTCCCACAACACCCCCTGCATGCCAGCCTCTCTCCCAAAACCCCCCTTGCATGCAAACCTCTCTCTGCAATACCACCCCCTGCAAACCATCTTACATGCAAGTCTTTTACCACCTCACATCCACATCCTCACATCTCACATCCAGCACCTGCATCACTTCCACTATTTTCACTTATACAGCAGCCTGTCACCTCCAACATGTCAGATTCTACTTACACAAACTTCTGCTAATCCTTATTTCACTTTCCCCCTCACACACACCACCCTGCACAACAGATTAGGATGGAGGTGCCACTACCTCACCTCAATCTCCTGCAGCCCAGCCAGCACTGCATTCATATCACATGACTTCAGGAGTCACATGGGCTGATGATGTCACAGGGTTCTTGCCATTACCCTGCTCCTCCCCTCTGAAGTCTCCTGTAAGGAAGAAACAAACAGGAGGCAACTAAGTTTTAAAATAGATTCCAGGGACACATTTTTACTAAGCTGCTTCATCTATGCACAGTTATGTCACAGTATCATAACATGAAGTTCAAAAAGATAAAGCAATGTTCCTTTAAGTAGAAGCTCCTGTCTGTAGGAAGTGGTCATAAGAGTAAAAGGTGCCATGATGTCGTTTCCTGGAGCCCTGGTAGCAGCCTGGTTGTTTATAGCAACGCATCCAGGGGGCCGCCATGTTGTGGCAGTGTGAGTGCTGTATTCTGTTGTTGTGTGGGATCAAGCTATGCGGAGCAACTACCGCAGACCCCCGGGATTCCGAGTACGGCGCCGTCACCTTATCATACGATAACGGCACTGACCTCTCTGAGGTTCTGGGTAACAGAACCCGTGAGGGTGCATTGGGGTACACAACGCATGAGCCTGATCACAAGACAGATCAGCCAGTCCTAGGGACTACGTCTGACACTCCAGGACCGGCTCCTACTGACACTCATCCAGAAGCACCAGGGGAGTCCGATGTCTCTCAACCTCCTGTTCTCGTGAGTGACCCCAACATCTCACCCGGTCTCCCACAGTCTCGCTCTGTCTCTGCTTTTGTAACCAGCGGTAAGGTCTGCTCTCCACCATTAGTGTGTCTGTTTATCTATCTATCTATCTATCTATCTATCTATCTATCTATCTAGCAGCTAGTGGCCGCTGTACCTGTTCTAGAGAATTATCGCATGGGAAATTTTTGCAGTACTTTCAAATTTCACTTGTGTCAGTGTTCTTTAGAGAGAAAGACGATACAGTACAAGGAGATAACACAGGAGAAGATGCATGAGAAGAGGTGCTGCTGTAACATAAAAATCTAATCAATAGATCGTAATTGTAAGATCGAATTTGTGGAGTAAATATTCAATTCAAGGCAATATATCACAATATTCTCAAGTTATCAATATCTCTGCACAGTGATCAGAAAGCGAGAAATGTTCATAACATATGCATATACATTTACTACCTTACACACAAAATGGAAGTTCTTCTGATCAATTTATACTTTATTATACACAAAGTGGAAGCGCCACTACAAATAGACATTCATAACACAGTGAACACGTATGTAAAAGATCATAAGTCCATTTCAATATAGTCTCTTATTGTTTCTCCGATACCGATAAATATGGAAAGAGTAACTCACAGTCTTGTACAGTAGAAATTTGATTTCCGAAGGTTAGGTAATAACGGAGGATTCCTTTGAGTCTTTTCTATATTGACCTTTGTGACCTCTCGTAAGTTTAATTGGCTACCAACCGCCCGGTAGGAGAAAAGACAGAAAGGACCACAATAGTGCAAAATCATTTATTTCAAGATAGTTAAAACACTATCTTGAAATAAATGATTTTGCACTATTGCGGTGCTTTCTGTCTTTTCTCCTACCGGGCGGTTGGTATCCAATCAAACTTCTGAGAGGTCACAAAGGTCAATATACTGGACCACATCGAGGGAACCAGCGCAAAAGGAACACGTGGAGAATAAGCAGAACTTTGCCTGACACAGAGAAAAGACTCAAAGGAATCCTCCGTTATTACCTAACCTTCGGAAATCAAATTTCTACTGTACAACAAGACTGTGAGTTATCAGAGGAACAATAAGAGGCTATATTGAAACGGACTTATGATCTTTTATATACGTGATAACTGTATATATAACTGAAAATCGAAATAGGGCCATTCTAAGTGGGGACCCACACCCTGTTACACCTTGTATAAATCATATAAATCCTGGACAAAAGGCCCGTTTTAGACAATGATACAGCCAAAAGCTTCATTTCATCTGTACCATTGCCTACTGCTTTTTTTTATAGTGAAAATGTAAATGGAACAGATTCCATGTGGAATGGTCTTAGACATCGCACCTGCTCTGGTAAGGGTTAGGCTGTGAGACAGGAAGGATTGATGGTTGGGGGAGGGTTTGGCAGCAGGACAGTGTGGTTAAGGGAGGTTTATGCTATGGGACAATGAGGGTTAAGTTTAGGGGAGGGTTACACTGCAGGATGATGTGCTTAGGGGGAGGATGGTTAGGGTTAGGCATAAGCAAAATGTACATTTCACCATTGCAGTCTTAGGAGTCCATGCCATCACAGGAGACAAAACTAATGGTGAACTCCCGTAAAAACTGACAGCATTCAGCCCCTCATTGCCTTAAAATTGATCTGTCGGAAGACAGATCACCCAAAGCAGTGAAACACATCCTCAACAATTATGGCGCTTTGTCTGAAGTCGGTGTAGGTGCATGTTAAATCTTTATCTACTTATTGGTAAAAATGCTCTCTATTGCTAACTGTGTCACTGTACTTTGTCTTCTATAGTTGCCAGCCTATGTGTTTGTGACCTGCTTGTGGCCCAGTGTGATGTTAACTGCTGCTGTGATCCCGACTGCAGTGCTTCTGATTTCAGTGTCTTCTCTGGATGCTCCATCCCTCTTGTAATGTAGGTTATCTGATGATTAAATGAATTTCTAAGTTCAGAACAATAAAGAGACTTTTTCTAATGTCATAGAGACGGTAGCACACTAGAATAAATAATGCTGTTATGTAGAACACGATTACCTTCACAAATTGTTCATCTTCCTGCAGGGCAAGCAGAGTATTGATAGAGGCAAGGTAATGTAGCAAAACACAGGAGTCTAATCACAACAGGACCATGCTATGTACAGTGAGCTGTGTAAAGCAAATAATTATACCAAAAAAGTAATTGGTATGTGAAATCAATCTGTATAAAAGTGGATGCAAACATTTTATTCAATGGTGTGACACATATATTTTCACTAAAACCATGTTTGAAGCCACCAAAGACATATATATATATATTGCATATGGAGGGGCTTTGTTTTGTTTGTTCTTTTGCCATATGTCACCCTGCTAGCTTGCTTCCAAGGCACATGCCACCAGTTAATGTGTTTAGTTATTTCATAGCTGTGTTTAGCATTAGGGGATATACAGTGCCCAATTCTAATTTTAGTTATAAAACACCGACTCCTTCCTCATAAGCATCTGATTACCCGGTCAGTTTCAACTTCAGATGCTTCATTTTTTTGGTCCCAACGCTTTAACATTTTAATCTTCTGTGATCATTTTTTAAAGATATTGTAAAAATGTTTACATGTTTTAATATAAATTAGGTAATTTGGATAATGTTACAACTCATGTCCACAAGGTGGGGCTGTGGTCATTAGTTTACAAGTTTTTGTTGCTTTGTGTTTCATTTTTTTTTTTTATTGATATGTTTTTTTTACAAGATTGAAATAAACTTCCCCTTTTTCCTTGATAAAGATAGAAAGTTTATTATACATATATGCAATTAAACAACATCGGTAATTGACAAATATTGGAAACTGAAGGCATCCACTTAACAGAATAATTTCTATACCATCTACAGAATATATTACCAGCCTCAAAAACAATTTGACTGTTTTTGGCAATGTTTGATCCCTCTGATTTAATTCCCTGATTTTAGGGCTTATTTAAAAATCAAACCATTTGCAAAGTGGTATAGATTCTCCACCTCCCTTTTTCTTCTATGGTGTCTTCCCCTCTCCAACTAGACCTTAAAAATAGGAACAACAACAACTTAATATTTACAGAGTTGTGTAACTTTACCGTAGGTCCTAACAATGAGCTGGATCCAGACTGAAGTAAGTGCTTGAACTTGTTTACTTCTGGGCTAAACCATTCTGATTTCAGGGGAGTCATTTTTCATCTGTTGCAAACAGTATTAGAGTTGAGAGGTGACGTTTCCTATCCCAAGTCTAAATAACAGTGTGATAGTAAAGCTGGTCAGTATCTGTGTGCAGTAAGCAATTCAAAAAATATTCCTGCATGCAAATAATACAATTAACTTGATTAATCAACATGGTTTAGCCCAGGAGTAACTAAGTTCAGGAATTTACTTCAGTCTGGATCCAGCCCATTGTCTCTGGTGTCTCTCTATTGAGATTATGTTTATGTAGATCTCTCTACATAAACTCTCTATCTCTCTTTTTTTTTTTTTTTATTCCTTATTTTGTATCAGTTCTTGACATCTTGCATTTATTTTAGTGAGTTGGATCGGCAATATCCTTTCCTTCTTAAGTATTATGACCTGAAGACAAAAGGGGCTTACCAGTCTGGTAGTATATGTCAGATCAAGATCCACATACCATTACTAGTGAGGGGGTTAAATCATGAAGTGATGGAAATCACACATTTAATTTCAACCATTTATAATATTAAATGATCATAAAGGCTGATAACCATAGAGTCGTGTAGTTGCTAATGATGGGGATCAATCATGATTACAGGCTTTGCAAAGTGCTGTAATTTCTCTTTTGGGCTAGTCATGTGTTAACTTACAAAACAAAGTGTTGAGATTGCACTCCTGTGTTCATTAGCATTTATCGATCGCTGTTCCTCTGTCTTGTATATAAATAAGCTGGCTAAACACTAGCAGTGTATGTAACAATACCATATTGCTACCAGACTTTTTTCATTATTAAAAGTGACGATTAGTCAGAATAGACACAAGTACACACTGCAGCTGGATCTTCGTAAAACTGTCCCCATAACCCATATCTGCACCAATATGCACGCTCACAAGGACTGGACTGGATCAAGTCGCCTCTGATGGCAAGAGATTAGCCTGTTCTAAAAATCTAATCTCACAATGTGATGCATTTCAGACAATTCTTTAGAGTCGTGGTACAGCACACACTGGTAAAATATTAAAAATATAATGGTTATTTTAAGATTATTGTGTGATTGGCACACTAGTCCTCAACTAATCCTACAGTATGTACCCTGCCTTAGTCTATATCAATGGTTCCCAAACTTTCTCAGTTCGAGGCACCCTTAGGGTCTCCATCATTTTTCAAGTCACCCCTAAGACAAAAATAGAATAGGAAACAGAAACATTCCACGGCACCCCGATGAGAGGGTCGCGGCACCCCAGGGAGCCGCGGCGCACAGTTTGGGAACCACTGGTCTATATAATTTCTTGTAAGTATGTTACTTATTTATGTTACATATAGAAACATGTTGATTGAGTGCCATATAGCGTGTTTTAATCTATTTTATTTATGTTTTATAGTGGGGACAGCCAGTTGTGTACACAGGAAGCCATTCTCTATTCAATAAATGCTTCCAACACTCCTCAAAGAGTAACTGAAACAGTGCAAGTGGTTAATCCAAATGTTTTCTGCATCTATTCAACAAACTGTGAGTACCCGCTTAAAGCTATAACTCTATAATTACATCTAGCAAAGAGAAATCATTAATAATCAACCTTGGCCAAGAACAGTGATTAAAATGATGCTCGATTTCTCAAAAAACTTACTAAGAAAGGTTAAAAAAGAAGTGAGGAGGTGGTGGGGTATATGATGAAAGCTTTCAAAATATATATCAAGGTTATTAATCATGTACAAAAGGTTGAGTATTCTTAGAACATAAAGGAATTCTCTGAACTCGGATGGTAGTAGGTTTAAGAAATTTTACTACGCTGAAAAGATTGTGTAAAAGTGGAATAACCTTCCATCAGAAGCTTTAGTGGCTATTACTTTAAAACAAATTAAATTTGCTGGAGATAATCATAGGGATATCATTAAAAAAAATAAAAACAATAATAGGGTTAGTGGTCATCATGGGACAGGTAGTTCTTATTTGCTGTCAAAGTCAGTGTTTATATATCCCCTGTCATACATAATCATGCATGTAAAGAATATGGTATGCCAACAAATGGTTTGTAGATGACTACTATTGAATGGCCGAAGAAATTAAGCATGCTTCATCTACTTGACCATCTTATCAAGCTATTACCCTGGGTTTGTTGTAATGTGTGGTGTGGTGGGTTTTTTGGGGGGAATTTAGCGATATACAGACAAAATGGAACCGTTCCACGATATGTGTAAGAGGACGCCTTCTGTCACTCAACAACACTCCTTCAGTGTTTGGATCAGAATGTCTTACGTCCCTGCATCTCCTGTGTGATGTGAAAGTGTATATTACTACCTTTATGGTTAGCTTAGTTAGTAGTGTGGCAGCTGAACGCTCATGACTGCTTCATGTATTCCTACATACTTTCTCAGGTGTAAAGAGGGATAGAGATAAACACTCAGTGAAATGGTTTATTTTTGCTTTCTTTCCATTTTCAATTACAGTAACTTAAAATTTTCTACAGGTATGCAACTTAATTTTTTTATTTTTAACTATTCTAAAACATATATGCAAATAACCCTACCTCAATAACATAAGGAGGGCTGGGCCAGAGTTTGGGAGTGAGAGCAAAACTTGTGCAAGTGCACAGCTCGGCTATACCATTTTGCAAAGTAAGGGGTGATACTTTACGTTTGCACATAGAACACAAATACTGCATAGTGCAAATACTGTATGTTTACTCTGTAAAATAGAATTGAGCTAAGAAACTTCACCTCTCTGCTTCCACAATATAAATTTGCCTACCCCTGCAGTTCAACATGGTATTTCTCATGTCTACATTTGCACCTGAAAAAAGGTGTAAGTGCAGCTCTGGACCAGTCCTAAGCTCTTTACTAAAAAGTAAAGTTCCATATACAGAGACTTCAAATAAAATCAGTGTACTGGGTGCTCTGTATTAGAAAATCATAGTAAGTATGTTAATAATCTGTAATAATGAGTAAGGACTGGATCCAGACTTAAGTAAGTGCTTGAAATTAGTTACTCCTGGGCTAAACCATGTTGATTGCAGGGGGAGTCATATTTCATCTGTTGCAAACAGCATTAGAGTTGAGAGGTGATGTTTCCTATCCCAAGTCTAAATAACAGTGTAATAGTAAAGCTGGTCAGTATCTGTGTGCAGTAAGCAATTCAAAGATCTATCCCTGCATGCAAAGAATACAATTAACTTGACTCCCCCTGCATCAACATGGTTTAGCCCAGGAGTAACTAATTTCAAGCACTTACTTAAGTCTGGATCCAGCCCTAATGAGTATTGTGAATGACCCATTAATATTCTTGTGGTATCCTAGCTTGAATTAAAAAAATATATTTTCAGAAGTAATGCTTTATACAAAAACATCTGCCCCAAAAAATATTTCAGTCTGAACGCAAAAGATATATTTTATTTGTTATAATTAAAATATGTACTTAAGAGGATATTTTTGGTCATAACCTCTACCCATAAAGAGGAACTGAAAGTGACCAATTGGGGGAAGATAATTATAACTATATAAGTTGTAATGTGACCTAGACTTAACTGTGCTCTTTGTGTTTTTACCGGCACAGCTTGCAGTTTCGAGTGGGGGTACTGTGCATTTAAATAGCCTGCCAGATTGTCTGGGTGACCCATACATTTCTTTGACCCCACCACTACTGGGATTTAATACATAAATATTAGACTATCTGCAAGTGGCCCAATTAGATCAATTGCTTATTTAGAAAAATCTAGGGCCAATCTTCCCTGCCACACTGCTTTATTTATCTTGCTTTTATGCCGTCTTATTGGTGTATTAGTCTGTTAGTTGTCATTTTAAATCCCTTTATTTTTGCATGATTTTAAGAAAGGTTCCTAGAAGCCTTAAATATTACTTGTTTACATGGAACTTAATAATTTCAATACTGGAAACATGCTTCATACTCTAGGCTCAATGTGCACAAATAAACAGGAACAGCATGAGAAGATAAATATTGCTTTGAAGAGACTTGAGACATAATATGAAAGTCAACAAAGGTGTAGCAGACAACTACTATTTACACTAATAACAAAACTATTTGGGAGTATTATTGTAGATTTCCAATACAACAAGCCTCTATCTCCACCATCTGCTCATATTCTAAGACCTAGTGCCAGATTTACTAAGCTGCAGGTTTGGAAATGTGAAGATGTTGCCCATAGCAACCAATCAGATTATAACTCTCTCTTTCCTATTACATAGTAGAGAATGTCAGCTATGGACAACATCTCCACTTTTCCAAACCCGCAGCTTAGTAAATCTGACCTAGACTTATTCCTGTGCGTAGAAGTTTTTATATCACATTGTGTATCTGTGCATACAATCAGTTTCTCCCTGAAGTAAAATCCTATTTTCATATATTATCTGCTTTAGCGCTTTGTTACTTTATGCTGACAGTGGACTGGATCCATACCCCTGCACAACATCCGAATTACGCACGCTACATATGGAATTCGGCAGTCTGACTGGCAATACACATGCCAGATGTTCCGCAATGGTCTCCAGTAACGTACATCAGGAGATATGTCCGGCAGGGCGCTGCATCCCCTCCATCCGCATTTTAATCATATGTGCCACTGATCCGCCACGTGACTTAAGGCCGCCTTATGGCAGCATGTCACCAAAATTCCATGCGAGAGAGGGAAGCAACAGGGGAGTTAACGCCCCTCTTCCTTGTGGACTGCCTGACCTTTATGCATGTGGTAAACGCACGGTGGTCAGGATCCAGTCCAGTGGTCATAAATATATGACTGTTCTGTCGTTTTTCTAGATTTCATTTTCTCACATCATACAATGAATTTCTATTAGTAACTCATTTTATTAAAGATCGCTGTAAAATAATAAAAATAATAATTCATATTTCTTAGGTACAAATAAATACAGCTGTCAGAGGGTGTCTGCATAAGAGTGTGCTCAGAACTCAATGGATGACTGCTGAGCACTGTCTGCAATGTGTTTATAAATGGCGCTTAGCTCTAGTACACAGAGTGCTGCCAGCCTCTGACAGATTCTATCTCACACACAGACTTGGGTCCCACATCCTTGCTATGGGGCCCAGGCCTATCAACATCTGCCTCTATATCAGAGAGGGGGAACCCTTTATGAGGCTTTATAGCGTCACATCCTATAGAAACACACATTATATTTAGGCTAGCCACTTATCGCTTAGCTAAAAGCCCTTATATTGGTCCTCTAAGTAGCAGGAATATTGATATTTTTCTAAAGCGTTATATTGATGATGTTTTAATTTTGTGTGCTCTCTTCTTACAGATCAGCCAGCGCTGTCCTTTATAACGCCAGATGCTCCAACAGCAACAAATTTTGACAGTTTGCTCAAAGAGTTTGGTGGGAATCAGTTCACTGAAAATGGTGCTCAGATTGCAGTTGTATCTGCTGCGGCTCGTAACGCTACAAGATACACGGTAAGTGTGGGCATACAATATTGTTGTAAACTAGGAATCTGCTATATGTGTGTATATGAAATATATATTTTCTGACCATATTGTAGCATATCGGTAACCTGGGAATCATCACATATCTTTTTTTTTTTTTTTTTTTTTTAAGTTTGTTTTTTCTTTATTTATTTAAAGGATGGATTCGTTCTAATATCACTGGATTTTTCAACACA
This sequence comes from Limnodynastes dumerilii, assembly GCA_011038615.1. NCBI lineage: Eukaryota > Metazoa > Chordata > Amphibia > Anura > Limnodynastidae > Limnodynastes > Limnodynastes dumerilii. The sequence goes on from WWET01008913.1 coordinate 18,072, forward strand.
GCTAATTTGCATTGTAATCCACCATGTTCTAAACAAGCCAAAAATAATGGCAATTTAGAGTGCATGCATGTGGCTCTGATGAAACAGTACTTTGTGACCCAGTAACCATCAGTCAGAGTCATTTATTAGTAGCATTGAAGTAGAAACACACAAATCCAGTGGATAAAGGTACTGAAAAGGATGACTTAGTGAATTATAAATGTGTCTTTGACAAGATGGTGATTAATAGATGGGAAAGGGGAGGCACTGAATTAACTAAAACAAAATTATTTACGTGGAGTATATTTGCAGAGTTCATTATTTAATAAATAGCAGAACAGATCTGGGCAGACACCAATGAAGAAAAAGGGGGACACACACAAACACTCCCTTTCACAAACAGGTTAAAAAAGCTACATAGCTTTATTCCTATTAAAGGAACACAGTGAAGTATTAAAAAAGAATGAATAAAAATAAGAAGGGAACTAGGATGACAGAACCTTTAAAGGAAAAAGTATACAAAATTAGTAAATTAATAAAAGATTAATCTCTGACCCAATAGATGTATCCTAATAATGGTTTGCTTTTCTATCACTTCTCTTAGAAGATCCTAAATGTGTTCTATCATATATACTGGTCAATCTCCATAGCTATACTTTATCAAGTCCCTATGTAGATGAATAAGTATGTGACTATATGTGCAGTATATAGTCAGGTAATCTTAAATTACTTTAAATGTTGATTTAAATTACTCTGCTACTGGTCTCAATATACAGGTCATATCCAAAATCTGTACTTAGATATATAAAGGGCTAGTACATTAATAATTGGTCATAAGTTCCAATATCTTAATGTCACAGCATATCTGTTAACCTGCTATGATTTTTTTTTTTTTTTTTTGTTTTAAACAAAGTTTTGTGAGGGAAAATTAAGAGTAGTTTCTCATATGGACAATATATATTTATACCATTAACCCCAATAATAAAGCACTGATATTATGCAGCAGCAAGTTTACAGAAAATTGTTATAATGATGATGACTGGGGAAACCTAATAATTAAATATGAATTCCACAATATAGTGCTGTCTGTACCGTGGGCTAATTCGAATAATTACATAAATAGAAGAACACATCAATTATCTGTAGTGAACCGAAGCGGCTCACTATCACAGGATGCCCTTATTAGTAATTAGCATTTAATACTGTCTGGTAAGTAATGTCTGTTATGAGTCAACTTATTGTGCTGGTAAATCAAGTTTGTTCTGTTAATGGTTACAAATAGTATAGAAGCAGATATTATGTAGCCACTTGATCCATAGATAGAGCAAATATTCAGTGTATCCATCTATATAAAAAATTAAAAACTGCAACTGTGCAAAAAATGTTGAGGTTTATCCACTTGGCTCTACATATAATAGGGAAAAAAAAGAAGAGAAAAGGGGGGAATTTTAATTATACCACCATTGGTATTGGTTGGAAATAGGAGATATTTAAAGCGCACACCTTCTATATAATGAGCCAAATTACAAAAATAGACCACAGCTGATGGATTAATATAGAGTTGTTTAAAAAGTTTTCAATTTATTTCAACTTGGTTAAAAGTTCGTTATAATTTTATATCCAGTGCAAAGAGGCGACATATGAATATATACAAAACATTCTGCATAAACAATGTATAAGTCAGCCACCAAAGTAAACTTCAAAATACAAATATTTAAATATATGTTGGCATATTTCAATATTTGTATTTTGAAGTTTACTTTGGTGGCTGACTTATACATTGTTTATGCAGAATGTTTTGTATATATTCATATTTCGCCTCTTTGCACTGGATATAAAATTATAACAAACTTTTAACCAAGTTGAAATAAATTGAAAACTTTTTAAACAACTCTATATTAATCCATCAGCTGTGGTCTATTTTTGTAATTTGGCTCATTATATAGAAGGTGTGCGCTTTTAATATCTCCTATTTTCAACCAATACCAATGGTGGTATATTGGTGGTATAATTAAAATTCCCCCCTTTTCTCTTCTTTTTTTTCCCCTATTACTTGTTTCTTAGAGATATTATGCAGCACCCTCTGTTGGATATTTACTAAATACAGTGATTTATGATTGGTGCGGCACAAGTTAATACATTTGGCTCCACATATACTTTCATCTTCTGCCACATTATATATTGGACCCATTCATTCAACATCCCATTGTAGTTTGTACATTGTATGCTTCTTTGTGGTGTACAGTAATCTGCATTCTGCTCACAAAAGAAATCCATATTATTGTTACAGTAAATGTTATTTTCTCTAGCAAGTATTGTTAATACTTTGTGCTATACCAAGGTTACTGGAAAGAGGAACGTTTAGCCCTAGATTCTCTGGGGTGTGGCTGGCAGCTTCAATGGTCTGTTTTGCAAACCACCAACTTACAGCAGTTGAATGATAATTGTTGGCAGTCCCCATTCTGGAGAGCGGCAGTGCTGCGAGTCCCAGAGCCACAAAGATTCCAACAGTGACTGGTAAACCCTTCACCCTAACCTTAACCCTCCCCTAGCCCTGTGTTTCCCGCAGCCTAACCCTAACCTTCCCCTTCAGTCCTTACCCTAACCTCCCCCTTCATTGAGACCTAACTGGTCAAAATAGTTATCCATTCCCAATAGCAACAGGCTGTGGCGGGCTGAGATGTGGGTTAAGGCTTTAGAAGAGAGGGTTATGGTTAACCTTCCCCTTAAGCCCTAAGTTTAAGCCTCCCTTCTTGAGCCCCTATTCTCACCTCAGCCCACCGCAGCCTGTTGCTATTGGGAACGGCCACCTATTTTGACCCGTTCCCAATAGCATTTTTTTATTTCCTGAGCATTTTGGCAATAATATAGCTGTGATTTAGCTAGCGGCTATATGATTGTCACAATTCAGACCGGCAGCCACGTCCCCATTTCTCTGCCATGGAACGATTCTCAAGACTTTTGCTTTTCTGAATAGTATTAATCACATTTAGTTTGTTTCAAAGAAGTAAGCTAAAAAACATTCAAGTTGTGATTTGTGTTGTATTTTTAGGCAGAGAATATTTAGATGAGACTTTTGTTGTGTAAATACAATACTTACCTGAAAGTCTATAAATATCACAGCTTTTCATTCCTTTGGGTTGTAATTTTATACTACATAAAGGAAATGACAAGGCTTTGCATGATGATATAAATACTATAAAGCTGCAAGGGAACGGAACATTGCTTTTATTTGTTGTTTTTCTGGGTGGTTTCTGGGTGCTTGTTGCATGAGTGAGAAGTGTCTGATTCCTCTTTCTATTTATATGTAAATACAGGTGTATTGGTTGGGCACAGTCATTCTGATGAGCAACTTTACTTTGTACAAATGTATGTAATAGGTTGAGCTCTATCAAAACTCCCCGGAGCTTTCCATGCAAGAGAACTTGCTGTTTCCCAGAGGCACCATAACATTTTATTGAACAATCCTATAATCCTATGTTTCTTTTTGTAAATAAGTAGTAATCCCTCATTAAGATTCTTTTGTACTGCGGCACTGAAGTGTGTCTATTTACAAAGTAAATGCAGCACAATATATTACAGATTAAGTAGGTTTAGAGAAGTCCTGGTTAGTTATTTGGGCTAAATGTATTGCCCCCTCACAGTGGACCAGAGTCAGAGTTTGAAAATAAGAGAGGAAAGTTACACCTGCGCAAAACCATGTTGATTTCAGGGGAGTTAAATTTCATCTGTTGCAAACAGAAATATAGTTGAAAGGTGATGTTTCCCAGCCCAAGTTTATATAAGAGTGTAAAAGTGAAGCTGGTAAGTATCTGCGAGCAATAGGCAAAAGCAAAGCATTCTCCCTGCATGCATACAATAAAATACATTTGACTCCCCCAGAAATTGACATGGTTTTGCCCAGGTGTAACTTTCCTCTTATCTCCAAACTCTGTTTTTTTTTTTTTTTTTTTTTTTTTTTTTTTTTTTTTTTTTTTTCTTTTTCAAACTCTGAGAGACAGATTTACTAAGTTTTGGGTTTGGAAAAGTGGAGATGTTGCCCATAGTAATATGACATGAATAAACAAATATATATTTATTAACAGGTTTTATATAATGCGATTACGTATATATATTTTTTTTATTATTTTTTTTCCTTCAGTATGTTATTAAATTACAAAATGCAGATGCAAGTTATATAACTGTTTAGTATTAAAACATAATAAGGCTGTGAATCAGCAATCAGTGATGTATGCCATAGGATCTTTTTAGTAGAGGAAATGTAATCTGCTTTGAGTTCACATTCTAATACAAGTGTTATTTGTAAATTATATAACTGTACATATTTCCATGTTGACTATCGGTGTAAATGTAAAAGTGCCTTAATATTTATATTTTATTTTGTAGTGGTTACAGTTATTTTCAGATGTAAAATTAGACAATAGTATAGCACAGCTTGTTTACTTTTGCTAATATTTGATTTTGAATGCTATTGAGTGATCATTAACTTGGAATGTTTATTGTCTAAATGTTTATTGTTTACTTATTAATCGACTGTTTTAATTGTAGTTTGGTTCTTCACTCCTAACACCGAACTCTTATGTGAAGATCCCTGCTCGTCTGGGGACAGGAATGTGCACTGACAATAGCCCAGTTGGTAAGTTTACTTCATATGATATTGTAGGGAACATTTGTTGTTGTATCTATCAGGGTAGAGGGGGGGTCTGTCCAATGATATCCAATGACGTGTCAAAACTTTCCACTAGGTTTCTCTTTTTTAAAGGAGGGGGGCTCAAAACATGATATATTGATAAAACCACAATATATCAGTGGTTGCCTTTTTTGTACATACTACACAAATGAGTTCTGCATAACTGGTAAAAATGAATAATAAATGACTAGTTTATTGCCCTGCATCTGTGAGCTCTCAATCTTGTGTACTTTATAAATCTCTTCTCTTAAACCTCTTCTTAACAGGTTTTTTGGAGAACCAGGATTTCACATGTAGTCGAAGTATACAGATAGAAAATTGTTCCGTTCCAGTCCTGACTCTTGGCACATACAAAAACATTCAAATTTTGCCTGTGAGTATATAGTAAATAATATATAATGAGTATATAATAAATAATATGTAATGAGCATATAATAAATAATATGAGTATATAATCAATAATATATAATAAGTATATAATTAATATATAACGAGTATATAATTAATAATATATAATGAGTATATAAGTAATTATATATAATGAGAATATAAGTAATTATATAATGAGTATATTATTAATTATATATAATTATATATAATGAGTATATCATTAATGCTATATAATGAGTATATAACGATATATAATGAGTGAGTATATCATTAATAATGAAGTTCCTAAGGGTTACTTACCTGTTGTCCAGCATGCTGTGTTTTCATAATATTTTTTGTTGTGTTTCTTATACAGGTGCCTAATTTACAAGAAGGGGTAAGAATTTTTCTTTGCCATAGGGAATTGTGTTGTGTTAAGCTATTCCCTTGTGTATTAAATAATGGTTTTGTGGAAACACTTGTTTCCTACTGGTGAAATGTTATTTCAATAAACTGCATAATTGAATTCCATAAAAAAAATTGCATAACAGTAACTTTTGTTAAACTGCAATTTATGTGTAAATTCATGGTTGTTTATCTTAATCTATATTTTATCTAATTATTTTGCTACAGATAAATGTGACTGTACAGGCTGTTACACTCGTATCCATTGATGGTATTCTCATTCGGGGAAATCAAAGTGACTATATTCCGTCCTATGACAGCAATACGGGGGTTTGTAGTAATGTTGTTCTTGAGGTAAGTTCTTTGTTTATTTGCTAGATAATATTTTTTAATATATGGCTTATATTTTGCCTTATTTTTGTCATTTTTATAGTTTTGCATTTACGATTTTTCCATAGTAGCACTTTGTCATGCAAAAAAAGTTATAGATATTGGACCAGATTCACAACAAGGCATTTATATACTTACGTGCCTAGATTTCCGCGCAGAGCTAATACGCATGCGTAGTAACATTTTTATGATATCTATGCAGCGTTTCGTTACGTAGATTGCGCACTTGCTGTCTTTAAAGACCACATGTATGCAATCTATGTAACGAAACGCTGCGTAGATAGCGTAAAAACGTTACTACACATGCGTAGTATCTCAGAACGGAAATCTAGGCACGTAGGTATATAAATGCCTTGTTGTGAATCCGGTTCATTATGTGCTTTTGGAAAATGGTATGAGGTAATTTTGTGATTAGTAAACGTCTTCTCTAATAGGATTCAATCATCTCTGAGATGTCTGATTCAACCATATACTATGGAATTAAGAAAGCTAGAGAAGAAGCATAAAAAAGGGAACTGGCATTTGCCATATTGCTTCTGCATACACTCCTTTCAGCTATAAAAATCACCCTTATCCTTAAGTTACGGGAAGTAAATGTTATGGGCGCAGCGAACCAGGTCGCGGAGTCTAACTAGGAGCCTGGTCTTCACTAAAGCCCCTGATGGTGGGGAGAAGCTGGGCTGCTGATTCAGTGGGTAGCGGCCCAAGTGGAGATGGAAATAGGCAGGATGGAATATGCTAGAGATGGACTTGCAAACAGAACAGACTGAGACTAACTACGGTACCACTCACAGAATCAGAAAAACCAACCACGCTGGAAGGAAAAAGGCAGGTAAGTAACACTGAAGGGTAGGTAGGAAAAAGGTCAGGGTTGAGGCAGCAGGAGAAAGGGCAGGAGCGCACAAGCAGCTGGGGCACTCAGCAATCAGTAGTAAATAGCACAAATTGCAGACAGAGTAGTAGAGTGCAGCACAACTAACGCTATAACTACTGAGCTGCTGGTACTATAAAAGAGGCTGCTGACCAGTGATTGGCCAACAGATCCCCACCTACGGGTCTGATTGTAATATAGAAGCCAGAAAGCCATAAAAGACAAATGGAGTGAGGGCACGTCCACTAATGGCAGCAAAATACAAATGGACCAGGCGCACCCAAACCCTGCTGGCCGAAAACCTTCCACCCAGAGGTGTCTCAAATACCTCTTAAAAATAGATAAAGTAAAAACAGAAAGCGGTGGTGGTTTCAGGCGCTGGGTTAGATTCTGCAAGGGGGGGAATGTCGATACACAATAATCCTACAGTGCTAACTAAGGCTAAACACAATGAATGAATAAATAAGTCCCACTAAGTAAAAGTAAGTCCTTTGCAACTGAATGATGCTGGATTCTAATGTAGATATGGTCCTCCAGAATGAAACAGAGCCATGTGGAATAAAGAAAATAACATTTAATTAAATTACATTCTAAAATACATTAAAATTGAATCAGAAGCATCATACCAGGAAGCGGTGGTAACAGGAGAAGGAGAGACGCTGTCGCTATAAGATGGAACACCCGGGTAAGCTAAACGCAGTGCAATGGCCTGCACGGAACTATTCCTACAGTGGACCCTGGGCCAATTGCAGAGAAGGTAAAAACTTTCATGTCGCAATGATGAGCCGGGCTGCATGTAACCGTAAAATAGGTGATATTAAGCAATATTTATCATGTAATAAAGCTGTGAAGTACAGTTTGATCCAGATATCTTTGAACATTGATATATTTGAACATTTTGATAAAAATGTTTTGGTTATTTTAGCTGTTTACTAAAACATGTTCAAGTTAAAGTTATATAGTGAATAAGGGTTTAAAGTGCAGACTATTGGCTTTATTTAAGGGTATTCTTTTCAAAATTGGAGAAATAGTTTTTTCAAAAAACCAAAAGTAATTGGATAATTGACTCAAAACCTGTTTCATGGACAGATGCAGGCCATTCCTTCATGTGTTATCTGCCAAGTAGGCAATAGTTCTGGAGTTGATTTCAGGTGTGATAAGTCAGACACTCCGGGCCGTATGCAGAGCTTCGGGCCCATATGCAATGCGCCCGGAGTTTACCAATATGTTATTTTGTAACGCCATCTACGTTTCTTTTTGCAACATAGATTGCGTATACGCGGTCTTAGATGGCGTTACAAAATTACTGCGCATGCGCAGTAACACATATCGGTAAACTCTGGGCGCATTGCATATGGGCTCGGAGTTTACCAATATGTGTTAATGCGCATACATACGACACTCCATCCTTTACTGCGCATACATATGGCCCTCCATCCTTAGGCTTCAAGTATAAAACAATAAACAAAAAAGTCGGAGGGATTACTGGAGTCTTAGAGTTGGCAAATCTTCAGTACGTTCTAAGAAAATAAGAACACTTGTGTGCTCAGCAACACAGCAAGAGTGGACAACAGCAGTGAATCCTTTCCATGGTATAGAAAATCCCATTCACAACACCCAGCCAAGGGAAAAACACTTTCTAGAAGGCAGCATTATCATTATCTAAGTCTAACATAATGACAAGACTTTATGAAAACAGAAACAGAGGGTTCACCAAAAGACGCAATCCATTCATAAACATGAAGAATCAAAAGACCCCAAAAAATCTGTCTGTACAGGATCATGGAGACGTCATGAAATGCGTCATGATCCAAGGCATACCACATGATAATAACACATGGTGGAGGCAGTATGATGGCATGGTCATCCATAGCTTCCAGTGGCACTGTGTCACTAGTGTTTATTGATGATGTGACAGAAGGTGCTGGATGAATTCTGAAGTGTATAAGGATAAGTTGATTAGACAGCGCTTTATAGTACAGATGGCCTGTGATCCAGAACATACTGCAAAAGCAACCCTGGAGGTTTTTAAGACAAACAATTGGCAAATTAATAAATGGCCAAGTCACCTAATTTCAACCCAATTGAGCAAGCATTAACTTGCTGAAGCATAACAAAGATGGAAATTTGGGTTCTAGACTTCAGGAAAAATGTAACTATTAATTAAATTACATTTATTTTAACTGTAGTTTCTCTATGTTCCTATCCCCCTCTCTCATTGAATTACTTTGTAGTCACCCTCTGGCTCACCCCTGTGTCTTCACTCACCTGTTTTCTCCTCCCACTGACAGATGAAGTTTTCAGTGAAATGAAGCATTTGTCTCTGCATGAAGAGACATCGGTATCTCCAGTTGCATCGGCTTCAGCTCTCAATGAGAGGAGAAAACAGCTGACTACACAGATGTCCCTGCATGGCTGAGTGCCAGCATTTCTGACATGCAGTCTCATCACTATTACCAACACTATTGCACCTGCATATCTGTAAAGCTGGCTCTTGTTTATGCAGGCACATCTAGGGAAGGATCATCCCTTTCCCCTCTGAGTAGTAGTTAGGAATTAGTGGACCTATCAGGAAGTGCAATGTAGAGTAAAACGGTGCTTGCAATAATACCTGTTATCAATGTGCTGTACAATTATTAGTAGACCCTCGGTCAAATAGGGAGGGCAGCATACCAGCATATAAAATGTTTATGTATGTTAGTTGCAGTCAAAGTTTTAACTTTACAGAACTTTGTGTATAACATGGTATCATCTTTTTTTTTTGTTCTTTAGGGAAGTTACACAGTGACATATACAGATAAAGGGGAGATTACCAGCGTTGTCTTATATGTAATCCTTGGAGAAATCAACAGGAACATATTTCAGCAAAAGTTTCACATACAATTTATTGAGGTATATAATACAATATCGTCTGACAAATACACTGTTCATATGTTCTGCACCTTCTATATCCGTTACACCCAACCAGGCTGCAGGTTAATTGTGTCATCAATGAATGAATGAATGAATATATTTAGTCTTGTGCTTAGCCTGGACCAGATCCATAATTGGCAAAACAGTCCTTGTGGAGAATGACCGCAGTTCGTGTGTGAGCACACTGCACTTCCATTAGGGGTTTGGATTCTTCAGGTCTATGCCGGGACCCATTTTCTGTGGGAAAGGTGTAAAAATATTAAGGAAGGGTCATGTGCTCATAATTGCACGTTTGAAAACAGTGGGGGTCCGGCTTCAGATCTCTGCTGCAGCTGTGCTGGGTGGCCTGGAAAACCACCGTATTCACAATTACGATTTTGCTACGTTTCCCATGCGTATTTTTAGGTACGGTTGAACTGCGCATGCTTAGTAACTTTTTTTACACAAGCTACATAGGATTAAAGCACTGAAATCCATTACGCACTGACTTTATATCTGTGCTTAGAGAGATACGTCTAAAGGGGCGTGCCAGACCTCCGTGCGTGGGGAGTTAAGTGAAAGTGGGTGGGGGGAGGCATTTAAATGGCCTAATATGGGCGCGGTTAGGAAAGTACGTACGTACCTAAGCAACTTAAGCTCAAATATACGCACGTAGAGTTAAGGTTGCCCTATGGTGGCAGAAGTCAGCTTAAATTTGTAAGTCGAGAGTGTCATGGGTGTTGCCTTGCCACGTAGGTGCGTATATTTGCTAATCCGTGTGTACTTATTTCAAACGTAAGTATAAACACGGTCCCATGTCAGTAAGTTTGGAAAAGGGACAAAAAAAATATACTGATACATTCTGGTAAAATGTATTATGTAATTATTTCCCTATAATAGAATAACAATGCTGATAATAATAGAAATTGTGGTGACTTGTAGGAAATCTATATCGGTCCTTTTTTTTCTGGAGAAATGAAATCTGGCTTCAGATGAGATCTGCAGATAACTGGTTTATTGTATGTTATTTCCTAGCTTCTGCTTCTGTGTTGGACACAATACAACTGCTCTTTGGTAGGCTATAAAGAAATTCTTACAAGTGGCAGGCTAATCTTTTGCTTGTCTTCTCTTGTAAGATAACTGTTGATGAATTGAATTAATCATTGTTTATATAGCTTTGCTCAGTGTAATCATTAACCTAACATAGTAACTGTTGATTGCTCACAGTTGTGTAGTTGTGATTTGCTGTAAACGCTCGGGCAGTAAGGAGTGGGACATATCAACGCAGCACAGGCATCGTGTCATTAATAAATGCATTCTATTTGTGTTTTCCTGACCACAGCTCTAATCCTTTCTTCTGTTACAGAATGGCACTACACCAATACCTCTAAGCGGGAACCCAGGCTATATATATGGGATGCCTGTAGTTGCTGGCTTTAAATTGCCACAATATCCTTTTTATTTGGTGTTTGAATGACAAATTATAAAAAAAAATACTTCCACATTTACATGCTTTTTATATTATCTTGTTTATTATTGTCAGTATATTATGTTTTTCAACCTGATGCCCATGAGATGCGAGTTGTTATATGCAGGCTTATTTATTGATGACCTTTATACAGGTATTTAGTGCCCTATTGCTTCACATACGGCAATGGTATGCAGTGACCATTATGCTTTGTATGCAGACACACACACACCTATAAGTTAGTGTGTTTAGGAAACAAAGACAAGTACAAGGACTATAATTGTTTGACCAGAAAGAAAGTGAGGTGAAAGGTTTTCCTGGAGTACTACAAATGCTGTGATTGTTTCCAGTGTACTATGATGAGCGAGCTCATAATTCCCCAATACGGTAATAAACAAAAAAACAAAAAAAAAACATAAGCATTGTAGTAATTTGGTCATGAGGGTACATTGTAAGGGTATTGCACAATGCATAAAAGAAGGAAGCGAAGGAAATAGAAATTATAACTGCGGGCCTGATTCAGAGAACCGTTTTCACGGCTAGTTGCGTGCGTATTTTTAGGTACTTTTCAACTGTGCATGCGTGGTAACTTATTTTACGTAGTTTACGTAGACTAAACACGCATAAGTGCCTCACGGATGGACTTGTGAATCGCACTTGGGTACATATGTCCGGATATGCGACGCAAAAAAATAAAAATGGGCAGGGGAAAGCATTTAAATGAAGTGGTCTATGGAGGCGGAAGTCACCGACAGCACAGCCGAGAGAGGGGAGTGTCATGGGTGTGAGGGGGTTTGGCCTGCACCGGCCGTGCCTATAATTGCATTCCTTCATGGAAATGGATCTCTGAATACGGCCTTGCATCTTTATGATAGTGTAGCTCATTCACATTGCATTGTTTTGGTTGATATTCCAAGTAATTTATTTTTATAATGGAAATATCTTGCACTAATAAAGCCATTAGCAACAAACAAGTAACAGAGATAATTACACTGAGTTTCTATGCTAGTGTAACATTAATGGTGTTCATTGTCAATTACTAGGGAAACCTGCACCCTAGAATCCTAATGATCAGTGATAGCATGTGGCACAGTTGCATAAGAAGCCAGCATTTGGCAAAGCAGTAGTGTTATGGCTGTGGTGATATTGTGCTATTTACATCATTGTTTCTAACAATTATAAGAAGCACAGGCATCACGTTTCTCCTTACATTACCTGGCCCACATCAGGAATTATACAGAGTACTAACAGATTTGGCCAACTCACTCTGCTTAAAAGCTCTACTGACCAGAACTGCTTAGCAGAAGAAGGAAAAAGGGCTCCTGTGCTATTCGGTTATAATATGATGTCCGGCTGCAGACTGCGGTAAATGATTTTTTTTTATAATTGCTATAATCCCAGACACTTTTTTTCCCCATGAACGTAGATTATATGGTTTAATTCTGTTTTGTTTATTTTTATAGTATCAACTACACTGATGCTGCGTTTTGCCAACTGACTGCAGATACCATACTGAATGCACTTATGGGCCAGCAGTTTCCAGATTATGTGGCTCAGTTTGGAAATTCTAAGCCAGAGAATGTGTTAGACTGGGTACCTATCAATACCATCTCTACCACGGTGCAACCCAGTATACAGGTAATGTCACCTTGAATAAATGGAAGATGATGTATAGAAATATCTTTGAATCCATTTATCATTCAAATTATTATTAAACACAAGTACTGCCATATCATTATTCAACTATTCATTAAAAATGTAAATAGAATAAAATAGTTTTTGGCTCTGCCATTTTCCCTTACGCACACAACACCAAAAACACACCACATCTACTCCTGAAGCCAGCAGTGATGACTATATCATATATTTATGAGACAGGCTGGCCAGCTTCTCAGCTGCTAGCCAATTTATCATCTGCAGTGTTTCTTCCCCCAGCTGCACATTTGAGGAAAAACCCCAATATTATGATCTTCAGCTTGCGGTCAAATAATTCCTAGGCCCAAGTGACTATACCCTATATATGATTTATGGTGTTCTACAAAAAGCAGTTTAAGCAGTATGAATTCAAAATTTTACACCAAGATATTTGTATCTGGAATAAACTTTCACTTTGAAGTAAATTTTTCTGTTAAAGCTGTACTTTTTAAGTCAAAAACTAGATGAATGTTTTGCATTTTGTGTGCCTTCGAATCTATTCCCCGCTATTATCAGGACCTATTAGGCATGATAGCAACTTCACGACCATCATGCCTTATAGGTTCCTGTGAAATCACCCTATTCAAATAGAAATCTTTTATCACCAATATCAAAAGAGCCAGTACAAAGTGGGTGGTGATGTATTTGTTATTCGCGACCAATTGCATGCAGCAAACATTGTGCATACCCCCTTCTATTGGTGCACTATAAATCGCAGCAAGCCCACTGTGCCATTAATCGCTTGGGCATTCTGACACTTGTAGTACCCTAAACACCAACATGCCCATAGCTGCCAGGACAGTAGAATGGCACAGTTGCATCCAAAATATATACAAATGAGCTAATATCATGAGTAAAATCTTTGAACCTATACCGACGTATTTTCATAAACTGCTAGATTGTGTAAACAAAGGAGTAATGTTCGTTTTGATTTTCAACTATTCTGCATATTTTGTTTTGAAGAATACGTGCAAAATCCCAGTTTCTTTAGAGTTGGAAGTAAGATGGACAAAATTTGGCTCATTGGTGAACCCTCAAGCGCAGATTGTGGATGTCTCTCAAAGGATCAGTTATGCGTTTATACCAGTAAGTGCTATTTAGTTCTAACTAATCCTGACCTACAGATCTTTATTGCTTATATAAAAATAATTTTCCAACTTTTATTTTATTTTAGATTGGGTAGCTTTATCACTGATCAACACAAAGTACTCTGTGGTGTGATATTAGAAAATAAATTAAAACCCCTTTCACATCAACACCAAGTAACCGGGGTTTTGACCAAAAACCCAGGTCTCAGCAAAAACCTGGGTATTTGGTGGTGACTTGGGTTTTTGCTGAGTGCAGATGAACCAGAAAAAAGACATACAAGTACTAAATTCATAGCGGAGAAGGAGACCTACAAGTACTAAAATAATGCAGCCTGTCTCCTTTCAGGTCCTCTTTTTTTTTTTTTTTTTTAAGTCCCGTAGTTTGTTTAAAAATTGAAGTCCCCTTCATAGAAACATAGAAAGTGACAGCATATAAGAGCCACATAGCCCATCTAGTCTGCCCATTTATTTATTCAAATCTATACTGACCCTAGGCCGTATTTAACCTCAATTTAGTTTACAATTTAGCCTTCTCTGCTCCAAGCTATACATGTTTAGTTCCATGTTTAGTTCCTCTAGCCTTTCTTGGTAT
>WWET01008914.1:15841-26973 GCA_011038615.1 Limnodynastes dumerilii
ACTACGTGAACGTACGCCGCTTAGCACGCCCATACTGTACACTTTACATACAAACCTCCACCTACTTCACGTAATTCGAACGTATTGTTGTCTCACGTAAAATTGGCACGCCCACACGTAAGTATTTACGTGACACATACGTGAATGTCCCATACGTTCACAATTACGCTACGTGAATGTGCGTATTTTCTATGGTGCGCATGCGCAGTGCGTTCTAAAATGCTTCGAAGCGTAGTTCTGGATCAGGCCCAATATTCCTATTATTATTAATATCACTTTTATTATCACTATTATTATATCATTATTAATATCACTTTTATTATCACTATTATTATTATTATTATTACTACTAATACCACGTGGTATCTGCAGCACCGTACAAAGGGAATAGTTACCTATACAACACAAATAACAGACGGTATAAGTTCAAATAAATAAGGAACACAATACAAATACAATGCAAACATAAAATACACTACAAGAATAGCAGCGATATGTATGGAGAATAAAGTGTGTGAGAGTGGTTGGCGGAACGATCGCACTGATGAGTGGATTTCACGCCTCTGCAATAGCGAATCCTGGAACATCGGATAATGGCCGATCCTACGGTTATGTAATGACTGCAGACATAACTTATGCAGCTGAATACCCTGGATATTAATAAACCCATCGACTCTTCTGAGAAAAACATTCAGAATGGAATAGATTCTTTTCCCGGTCTCCTGGCTATTTCTGTAAGGCGTCTTACAAGGCTCCTGTGGATATGTAACACAGCAGGAGATGATTACATTAGCTGTTTCATCGTCTTTGTCTGTCATTACCCTGACCCGGGCCAGATGTGCATGTTCAGCGTCTGCTTTGTGGCATGTTACCGCGCAGGAGACACATACGGTACAAAGCTGGCGGTGAGGTAAGAGCGCATATTATTCCTAACCGATTAAAGAGACAACAAAGCTTTTGACGGGTTCTTTGCATTGTGGACATGGGAAATATTTCATTACTTCTGCAACATTCATATAAAAAGTTTATTTTCCGGATTTCGTTCACTTTATTGTAATCACATAAAAACAGAGACTAAGAATAGATGGATAATTAT
Source organism: Limnodynastes dumerilii (assembly GCA_011038615.1). Lineage (NCBI taxonomy): Eukaryota > Metazoa > Chordata > Amphibia > Anura > Limnodynastidae > Limnodynastes > Limnodynastes dumerilii. Next base: position 16,938 of record WWET01008914.1, read on the forward strand.
ATCTATGATAGAGTCACCCTGCTATGAGGAGTATCTGAGGTGGTTGAGGCCAATACAGTAGAACAATTTAAACATGCTTGGGATAAATATAAGGGTATCCTAAATTGTAACCCCAATTGAGGGTAAATAGGGTCTAGGGTCAGTATAGTTTTCAATAAACAAATGGGCAGACTAGATGGGCCATGTGGCTCTTATCTGCCGTCACTTTCTATGTTTCTATGTAAGAATTAAGGTCAGGTGTATTGCAATGCTGAACACACAGCATTGCGATATTCCATAGTAGATGTCGCCGTTTAGTGAACGCTTTTGCATTTGTGTCGACATGTTAACTGTCAACTCGCACCCTTCCTTCCAGAGTATTAGCTTTAACTGTATGAAATACTGATGTGGAACTATAAGTCACAGCACTCCTAAGCTGGATGGAGATTGCAGTGAGTTAGTTGAGCATGAAGGGACCACGAAACGCGTTGTTCAAACAAGGCAACGTGTTTATGTAACACAAATGTTTCATTATTGTGCTTGAAATAAATGTTCCCCCAATCATTCTGAGGATCTTCTTTCCTTGATTAGGAAATAGTCTACCTTACATTTATTTACATTAATGGGCACAGACCCGAACAGCCAATCAGAGCGGCTCTGAGACTATGGACCGTATTCATAGATCAGAGAGAGTTAGGGGAGGCAGTAACTCATCCGACCTGCCCCGAACTCGCCCCCATTTTTAGGAACCTAATGGCACTTAAGGGGGCTTTTCTGAAGAAGGAAAATACTCCCGCCCTCCCCGGCTAATTTAAATCCCTCCCCCATCCTCTCAGGACATAGGCAGCCATGATACGCCTCTACCTTCTTATATTTCTAAGGTCTAACTGCACGTACTCAATCTACATAACGAAATGGTGCATAGATCGTGTAAATGACCTACGCTAAAGACCGTTCTTAAGAAGCACCAGCTTCTTAAGCTTGAATACGGTCCTATATCACTTGCGTTGCGACTGTAATTATTTCCATTTGGGCTACTTGAAAAATAATTGGATTAAGATGGATAACTAAGAGGTAAAAGAAGGATTTTTGGAAATCATGATCTTAATTTAAAGGTAAAATATTTGTCATGAAGCTAAAATGGGCAAATTCCGATTAATCAGAAGCATTCTCTCTCCCTGAGCAGAGCTGTGGTCTTCCCGAGACCTTTCAGTTTATCTCAGTGTTACTGGAAGTATGAGAATATTGCAACAAATTTTCATACATAAATGATGTGTTTGCTTGACTCCCGGTCGTCATTCCACACAAATATATCCACAAGGACACGTTTGTTGAATCTGTAGTTCAACAGGGACAGTTTTTCCTCCAAACTCCACTGGGACTCTAGGAAAAGAAAAGCGAGAAAGTGTTTAGAGAGAGCTATAAACCGTGGAAGCTGCTAATAAGCGCTCAGTGTAAAACTCCCATTTGTTTTTCTAAGGCACAGTTCTGACTATAAAAGCCAAACTCATTAGCAGAAAACCTCAATGTATAAACAAACGCTTGCATAATATGAGGCACCCCATAGAAATTCACTGGGTTAAGGCAGTAAAGCTGTTTCCAATTTATGGAGGCTCAGGCCCTCAGGAGGCATTGTCCGGCCTCACTAGACCTGCTCTTTGCTTCGGGTGACTTCTAGCTGTATGTTTTGATGAATGGTGTGTGACTAATGTTTAGAGGGAGGCTGAAAATTACCTTTTGTCAGGTTCCAGTCGCTGTAAGCCACCGGCCAATCCCCAACCACAGGTAGAAGATCTAAGAGAGGTAATGCGTCTCTCTGTTCAATCAGACCTGAAAGAAATCACATCAGGTCCCATAAATAAAGCCATGATTTCCTATTTGTCGTATCTCAGGTCTTTGTAGGAAACAAACAAGATCTGGAGACGCAATGGTTAAATGCACAAAACTATGTCAATATTTGTACAAAAACTAGGAAGAAATTCCAAAATCAACTAAGCAAAAACAGAAAGTCAGCGGTGAGCGTGGTCCTAGACGTGTTGCCAGCTGGGATCTAACAGGACCACACAACATTCAGTGACACTGTCTCGGTCACCTACACACTGCAGCCTGATGCTAGCTTATTGGTACATTGCATTTTTCTACCTTTGCAAATGAGCGAGATTAACCGTCACATGGACTCATGTACACAAACACTCATGTACACAAGGACTCATGTACACAAACACTCATGGACACAAGGACTATGGACACAAGGACTCATGTACACAAACACTCATGGACACAAGGACTATGGACACATGGACTCATGTACACAAACACTCATGGACACAGGGACTCATGGACACAAGGACTCATGTACACAAACACTCATGGACACAGGGACTCATGGACACAGGGACTCATGGACACAAGGACCCATGGACACAAGGACTCATGGACACAAGGACTCATGGACACATGTACTCATGGACACAAGGACTCATGGACACAAGGACTCATGTACACAGGGACTCATGGACACAAGGACTCATGTACACAAACACTCATGGACACGGGGACTCATGGACGCGGGGACTCATGGACACGGGGACTCATGGACACGGGGACTCATGGACACAAGGACTCATGGACACGGGGACTCATGGACACAAGGACTCATGGACACAGGGACTCATGGACACAAGGACTCATGTACACAAACACTCATGTACACAAGGACTCATGGACACAAGGACCCATGGACACAAGGACTCATGTACACAAGGACTCATGGACACAAGGACCCATGGACACAAGGACTCATGGACACAAGGACTCATGGACACAAGGACTCATGTACACATGGACTCATGGACACGGGGACTCATGGACACAAGGACTCATGGACACGGGGACTCATGGACACAAGGACTCATGGACACGGGGACTCATGGACACAAGGACTCATGGACACAAGGACCCATGGACACAAGGACTCATGGATACAAGGACTCATGGATACAAGGACTCATGGACACAAGGACTCATGGATATAAGGACTCATGTACACATGGACACAAGGACTCATGGATACAAGGACTCATGGACACATGGATTCATGGCTTCTCAATGTTAGACAAAGTACAGTCTTGAAGTCTATCCCTAACACAGGTTTAGGTACTAATGACAATGACATCAGTGAAATCAAAGCATGGTCCATGTGACACAACCTGGAGCCACGTTCTACAAAGATATCCAACCTTTTTTGTTTGTCTTCAATAGATTGTGGTTGAGCAATTCAGTAGGATGCAGGAAGGTCCTCCGGTTATTGTCACATGACTGTTTACCATCATGTTATATTAAGGACTTGCTAGAGGTGACACCATTATAGTCGTCACACTCCAGCGCTGTTCTAGTGTTGTCCCAAACTATCAACTGAGACACGTATTTATCACAAATACAGAACATCCAAGAAGGAATTGAATTAACTGAGGGACAACTGACTGAACTTTACTTACTTTCATTCATGCAGGACTTGTATAAAGTTTTGGCTTTTTTAAAGGCATCACGGTCATCCTGATCAGGCATCTCCAATAATCCTAAAACATAAAATATAAAAGATATGTTACTTGATAGGAAATCTACTTGCATGGCATGTCTTAACTTAACCCGTCATTTGCAAGTTACCCAGAGTTACCACTTTCACAGAATTAAGAAACAGACTCAAGTGTAAAATCCACTTAACGTTAGGAGGAAGGACTTGGGTGGAAAAGACGAAGGTCACAATAACCAGCCTGGTGGACATCAGCACTATAAAAGTTATAAAAGTGACCACACAAAGTTCTGAGTCGTTAGGTTATCAACTTAAGAATCACTTTCATAAAGTTCTTCAATGATGGAGCCTGCACATACAGCTCTACACCTGGGCAGCGCTATGACCTCTAGGTAATAGCTTAGCAGGTCTTATCACCCCTCTATGGTTAAGGGGGTGTAAACCATGAGGAGTTTATTGACCTCTAGGTGAGAAGAGTTTTTATTAGGGCAAAGGGTAAAGTAACACAACACATCCCCCAAACTTATTACAAGCTAAGGAAATGGTTCCAGTTCTTTGTCTTTGAGAACTTTCTTTATCTAACATCCATAAGGTCCCCGGTGTGTGTCTCCTCTAAATTTCCTCCACATTTAATCATTTTCAGTGCCCGGAAATGGGCCGTTCAGCCCCCAGCTGGGTCTTACACCAGTCAGATATAGATCTTGTATGAACAATAACTCTGAATTACCTTTCAATATGATCTCCATTTCATCCCGAAGAATGTCAAAGATGCTGTAACGGGAACTTGTTTCGGGGATAACGTGTTTGTTTAACCAACCCCCGCAAGCATATTGATAAAAGTCCGTACATGGGTCTATGGATGGGTCCATGTTCTGAATAATTCTTGCAGCTAATGGGAAGAAATCACACACATAAAAAACATGAGGAACGTTTGAGATGCCCCAATCAAACCCAAAAATATTTCACAGACTGGATTCTGAGCATTAAAGGCTTTTATTCTGCTGATTTCTATTTATTTTTGTTTGGTTTATAACATTTTTTCCTTTCCCTTTTCAGTAATTATCCCGAAAACTGTAGACAATTATTAAACAATGTGATATATCAGCACAATTCCATATATATTACAAAAGGAGTGATCTCATGATAAAGGTTCATGTCCTACCTGCAGTAACACATCCCGTAGTTGTACAGACAGTCTCTGAATAGAAAAGCAAATAAAAAAAGTTTAATAAAAACTGTACAAAAAATAACCAATAGAAACACATTAAAACTGCAAAAAATGTCTTGTAGATACACAACTATAAGATCGATGCTTTAGCCGGGTCACACGGAAATCACACTATATGTTCTAAGTCACAGAAATTAAATTATATTACATTATATACAGAAGTAGAAAACCAGAGCTGTACTAAATGAACTGTCAAGAATTAGGGTGGGCTATGTGGATAGTTGCATAGGGTTACCCTTTGGAAGGCAGGCAGCACAGTTTAGGTGAGCAATTCTATGGGAACGTCATCAATAAACCTTTGCCTGATCCTGAATAACCTTTCTACAAAATGATAATTCTCAACAAATTGTGTTTAGAAACAGGAACCAATAGTAACCTTTATTTAAACTTACAAGAATATGATATTGCTGGAATTATTTTCCACTTTAAACACTTCATAATTCACATGACACTGTGGCCAAATTCAAATCTTGACGTTCCCTTTTCATATCCAAGGCACAAACTAATTAAACCCCAGTCCAGAAATAATAACGTCTTGTATAAGCTGTGGCGTAAGTAATTCGGGGTTAGTGAGAGGTCTCGACGTCCAGCAGAAACACAGAGATATTCCTTCTCTACATTGGTGGCCATGCTGAGTTTATTGGATCTTTATTATGTTACGTACATTGCTAGATAGGCTTTAGATGACCTGATGCATGGATGAGCAATCAACTTTTACAACAATATTTGCATTTACCGGAGAATATGAGGTTATCGCAAGTGAACAATGAATTGGTGTCACTATCCGGACACCATTTCTGTACTTTATCGTCAGGTATAATTTTTGGAATTTTCCATTAGTGAGAATAAAAAAGGTCCATAACTCACTACCCACACACACCATCCCCCCCAAAACCATGAACATTTGCACAGCAATTTGTTCAACACGATATCATTATAGATCATAAGTTGTATTTTGGCATGTTCTATTTGAATTGAGTAGTGCAGGGAAGCAATTATTTTTCAGCCGCGAACACACACTCCCGCTGTGGGACATCTCAACATTGAACATTAGGAAACTTTGGACTTTGTAAATTATTGTAAAATTCTTGTTTCAGATTCCAAAAAAAGGGGGAAAAATTGTCATATATACAGTGAGTAGTTTATAAGCCACAGACAGGAAACCTTCCATGCGTTGCAATAGACATTATGAACACTTTGTGTATACAGATTGTTTAAACCTCTCCTGTTCCCCAGACCTCAATATAATATTAAGTGTAGACTGCGGAGCCCAATATTTGTTGATTTTTCTAGTATATATTGTAGATGTTCAGGCGTATTGTTTTAGCACACTGAAAGGTCCATGTGACAGCAGGGTACAAAGCCCTCAGACTCTTAGTACATTGGAGAGATGGGGATTAGATTGGGAATGGCCAAGATGTCTTAGTTTTATTTCATCAGCCGCCAAATAAAATGTGCTTTGTAATTTTGTCCGAGCTTGTCCAGATGTTTCACAATTACTAATAAATTCCTAAATTAAAATGACACATTCTTGACAGTGTGAAATTAAATGTAAGACTCACTAACGAGGGTTCCACAGATGCCGGCTTTAATTAGGATGCAGCGCTTTTTTCTTTAAGATTACTTGTTAATAGGGCAGAAGAGGGAGAGACGTTTTTCTAGGGATTATCGGCCTGACTCACACTCCCAATTTTACGCAGTTTCCATGCTTTTCAGTCTGAAGCGGCCATTTCTCTGTGTAGTGCGTGCTTAAAACTGTGTGAGAACCGAACGTAACACATTACGACCAATCCTTACTTCATCCTAGATCAATGACACTTTCAATAGAGGGGTGGGGCTGAGGTGACATTTGGGCGTTCCCTCTTAGGTGATGGTCCATCTGCTCATATAGGCCTCGGGGGCATTCCCTCAGGTGACAGTCCGTCTACTCATAGACCTCGGGGGCGTTCCCTCTTAGATGATGGTCCGTCCACTCATATAGACCTTGGGGGCATTCCCTCTTAGGTGATGGTCCATCCACTCATATAGACCCCTGGGCATTCCCTCAGGTGACAGTCCGTCTACTCATAGACCTCGGGGGCGTTCCCTCTTATGTGATGGTCCATCCACTCATATAGACCTCTGGGCGTTCCCTCTTAGGTGATGGTCCGTCCACTTATATAGACCTCTGGGCGTTCCCTCTTAGGTGATGGTCCATCCAATCATATAGACCTCCCGGCGTTCCCTCTTAGGTGACAGTCCGTCCACTCATATAGACCTCTGGGTGTTCCCTCTTAGGTGATGGTCCTTCTACTCCTATAGGCCTCTGTACCTCCTGTTATCTCTCGCGTGTTTGTGAGTGTGAGCACAAGGTTTATACATGAGCAGTTTGTATTTCTATTCTCTGGCACAGTCTGTTACATACACTCCTGAATTGCCCTCTAGGGTGGGCAGTTATGGTGTGTTTTACACCTGCCCCCTCCTGCTATCTTGCCTCTTGTGATACTCAGTGGAGATGTCTACTTTAAGACTCTTGCTAACCCGCTAAAGACGGACAAATGTAAAAGTAAGAGATATGAGGCACTAGGTGTGGATTATTAATAAATCTTGTATTAAGTTTTACGTTAATAACCTGCAGTAACTACAGACACCATGAAGCAATGACTTTCACGTGAATTAGTTCATTCTACTTGAGAAAGCATTTTTGTAGTCCAAATCCTGCAACCAAAAATTACAAATTCAATGGAAATACTTGGCCTTGTGGAGAAAAGAACAAAACATCGATCTTGTGGCATCGCTGCGCCTGGAGACTGAAAAGAACGTAAACATCGTCTCTGCTCATGTGCGGAAATCATCCCAGCCGCGATTCCAGACACCGATCAATCCTCAATGCAACAATTTAAAGGGAAGAAAAATAAATTCCGCACTGTTCTGACGGACTTTAGCCGCGCAGATTCAGTGACATCACTTGCCACATTCTCAGAGACGGTAATAGAGGCGGCACCCGGGAATAAATATATAAATGCCCTCTATAGATTGTAAGCTCTGTTTCCTCAAACACTCCCACTCTACCCAACCTATTGCCAAGCCAGATAATAACAATGGCGGAGTCTACACATCATTGTCCCCTCTATAGCACATGGGTGTTAGAGACATCTACAGAAGAATATAGAGGAGGACGATGTCGCCAAGGAGAAACGAGCGCCGTTCTCTTCCTTTCTTCTCGCAATCACTGCGCACAATTATTGCAGGAAGACAATTACCTGGAGACGCAGAGCGGAGACGTTTCTAGGTTAATCTGCTCAGGAACAGAATGAGAAGATGTGAGACGTGTGGTTAAGTCATAATTGCCTAGAAAACCTCTGAATAAGAACAGGGTTCTATTATGTCGCCACTTCAACAAACCTGCTCCAACGCTTTCATTTCCATGTAACGTTTGAGCATTAAGACATTAAAAAGGCAGTTTCCTCCGCACACATTTTAAATGTGTCTCTTTAATGTTATAGTACAATTGTGCGCAGCCTGGAGCCTGGATGTAATGGGCAGAGTACACAGGTAAAGGGCTGGTGAGGCGGCATTGGCTGGCTCCAGATTTGGGGGTCCGATAGCCACAGGCAGCGCCACGAAGACACGCATTTGCATTAGGTTTGCGGTCTCAGTGGCGTTGATCATGTGATTGTTGCCCCATAACTGTCACTTGGACGTGGTGTCTGGGACCAACCAAACCAACACAGAAGCAGTGCCCAGGGGGTTGCCCTGCTCTCTTATGCCTGGTACTTCCGTACATGAGCCTCCTGACATACGGAATGTGATGGTAAGTCTGGATCGGGCCCAGTGATAATAACATATTCTTATTGTACGTTCCTTATGATGGGTTTGTTAGAGACAGAGAAGGACGTCTGTAAATCTCTCCCCGGGCGGCTGATACACCACCGTCACAGGCCCGTTATAAGCCGCTCATTTCCCTGCGAGACGCTTTGTCTGAAGGACGAGCTTATCACGGGATGGATCTATCAGCGTGCGGCTGCGGCGACTTTCACGTGCGGAGGGATTGAAGTGACGGCAGTCGGTGCCTTTAAGTTGAAAACGTTCAGTAAATGCATCTCATTTGCATATTCTTTATCTAATGAAGTGTTCAGTCTGCCATGAAAGAAACTAATTACAGAGATAAATGCAGTGAATGAGGCCACGACCTGGAGGACACGACTCTGATTCCATCTCTTCTGCCCTTAGGAATAATCATTGAAAGTCGGTGAACGAAGGGGCACCATAATAACTCACTGTGTCCGGGCCCCCTCAGAGCCCAGCAGGGGCCGCATCCCCTCTACCCTCTCCTAGGACCAGATTTACTAAGCCGTGAGAAAGGAAATGTGGAGATGTTGCCCATAGCAACCAATCTGATTCTAGCTGACATTTTCTAGTATGTGATAGGAAAGTGAGAGCTAGAATATGATTGGTTGCTATGGGCAACATCTCCACTTTTCCTTTCCCACAGTTTAGTAATCTGGCCGCTAGGCTGAAACATGTATATTATGGAACTGAACAGCGATAAATCCCGGCGTGACCAGTGGATTTCTCTCGGTTGCATCTTAAATGGTGAAAGTTTTCATTTCAGCTATTCAGGATGGAGGGGCTTCTCTATGTGACATCATTCATGGTCAGTGCTCCTCACGGGGACATACGCTCAGTACGGCAATGACCCATGCATCTGTTTCTCCGGGCAGCAGCTTAGGAAGACGTAGCTGGTGTCTCTTGTCTGCTATTCTTAGCACATTCCTAATTTGTGACCTCTGGAGCAACGGTGCCTGACGCTTCTCCTAAATAATCCATATGATTGCAAGGGCCTCGCTATTACCAAATATCCCAATGCAATTCATTCTCCCTTTTCTCTATATTGGCTGTGACACATCCAATGTGTGTTACACAGATGTCATTTGGTGTGTGACAATTAGTATAATGAGCCAGGGGCCACACACAAAGGTCAAGACCTGAAGTCTGACAAAGTGGATGTAATAATCTGCTGCTTCCCCGATCTCCTGTGATCAGACATTGTTTCTAGAATGATGGCCTCCAGTGTGGTCATTAGAAGCAACATAACTGTTCCAATGCCCCTGGCTACTAACATAATGCTCTGATAGCCAACAATAACTGAGGTGATCTCCCTACCAGCCAGTGTCCAGCCCATAGCATTGGCCTAGTGGGATTGTAGTGTTTTCTTGCTGGTCCAGGTCATATTCTATACAGTAATCCTAATTATAGTATAATATGTGGCTGGGTTTACCCCCCCCCCCCCCCACCCCTTTACCCCCCCTCTTCTT
>WWET01008915.1:3275-18036 GCA_011038615.1 Limnodynastes dumerilii
AGTGTCTTGGCAAAGGTCCCTGAAGCTGGACCTAAATGTTAGCTTTTACTTTGGGATAATAAATGTATGTTGTTTTGCTGCCAATAAACTTGGAGTTGCACCCTGAGGTTTTTTTTTGGCTTAACACGTGTGTGTGTATAAAATGTATATTTATAATATCTTGTCTATGGCCCTGTGACATCTAAATCCAGTTCTGGTTGGCTTGTGTATTTTAACTGCTAAAATGTGATGAGAGCTGAGTGACTTATGTAGTGCAAATAGTAAGCACACAGAAGATCAACTTGTGTGTTCTGCAGCTGCCGCCAGCATTGAGGGCAAAGAAGATATCACAAGGCAGAGCACATAAGCGGCCATGTAATTAAGCAACATTGGTTGCTAAGTAATGAGGCACGGTCTTTAATGAAAGTGTTCCATTAGCAAAAGATGGGGCCATGCCATTTAGTACAAATATTTACAGGTGAAGGAACCATTCCTTTTCTTTGGTGGACCCCTTGATGCACACCTGCCCCTGCCTATTCTCTCTATAGCCCCCTCCTTCCACTATTTCTCTATAACCTTTATACACCTTTGTTCTCTCTATACCCCTTTCCCCCTATTGTTTTCTTATAGAGAGAACAGTGGGGGATATGCCCACTGCTCTCTCTATAGCCTCTCTACTCTTTTCTCTTAGCTTATCACCATCTCATTTAATTACTTTCTATTCTTTTCTTCCCATCCCTCTCACCCCTCTCCTTGGGCCTCATTTACAAGGGTTGTTTTTTAAAATTCTTTTGCGATCGACAGGCATCACTGTGATTTTTGGTTGTTTTTTTTACAGAATAATCGCCCTATTTACTATTCTGCGTTTTTGCTCAGCGATTTAACAGTGCCGTCGATACCCGTCAATTTCAGGGAGAGGGAGAGAGAGAGAGAGTTTATTGGATTTACCTACTTGTGAAGCAATTGGGTCTGATCCAGAGCTACAGCTACACGGCGTTCGTATGCATGCATAGCTGTAACTTCTATGCACTCCCCTGACACTCCCCCCGTCCTGCCGTTCTTATACTTCCTTACAGCGCCTGGAGCCTAGCCTAACTTTTCTCAGCATAAGAACAGCAGGACGTTACTACTACCTGACTAGTAAACCCATCCCTTCCTGCTTAATACCACCACCTACATTCCCTAACGCTAGCGTATTTACGGTGATCATAAGCTTGGCACGCCCCTACCACCATAAATATGCTAGAGTTAGGGATGCACCATTCACACTAACAAAAATACCTTCATACTCAAGAAAACAACTGCCGGGTGCATATGCCCACCATAACAATGCCGGTGGGCGTTGTTCTGGATCAGCCCCATTGTGTGTTTTTTGTCCCAGTATTGGACCAACATTAGACAATGTAAGTTCATGTTATTTATATAATCTTCATGAGAATTATGTTTATTTGCACAGATTCTACATCTATCCCCTACAAAGTGTAATATATTAAGTGAGCAACAGTTGACACCCCGAAACACTGCAGCCATAGCAACCACTTAAGCATATAAATAAAGACACGGACGACTTAGATTGGCTTAAAATGGGACATAGGTTTATTGAAATTTAAACTAAGAATTGGATTATGAGAACGACTATAAAATTTGGGGTTGAGCAAGGTGACAGTAGCAGGTGTGTGTCACCTCAGGAACTTACAGCGACAACTAAAGAGTCATCGTTAAAGAAGCCCCCACCACACCCCAATACCCCTGGCTCCACCTCTTCCCTTGCACACCTCAGGAGAAGGAGGCAGACCAGGTCCTGTCGGCTGACAGGTGCCCCATCATGAAATTGAAGGGTGCGTCTCTGTAATCAGATATTTTCCATTTCCACTAAAATGTCTGGCACCCTGAACTTCCTAACTAGCCGGTAAAACAAGACATAGAAAATGTTCCACCGCATACCTCGAAAACCAAGCCAATCATTCTTCAATTGCAAGGGCTGAAAAGATTCAGCATTGGACTCAAAAAATCGTCCAGCACAAAATACAAGGGAAATGCCCTATAATCCAAGCCGAATGACCAAAGGACAAAAAACCTAAAATAGAAAGACAATAATCCGAAAATTCAGTCAATGCATATAAACAACTCAAACCAAAATACCAAAGCTAGAGCCTAATGCAAAAAAAAGACCCCCTACAACAATACAAGGAAAGCACATCAGGAAAGGGGAGAGTGAAATGGAGCCAACGTGAAAACCAATGAGGGTGAAACCCCCAGAGTCTCCACCGGCCAATCAGAAGACACTACTAAAGGGGAAAAACAGGAGATAATCCCTCCGTTCCCCCCGAAGGCAAGCGCTCAGATCTAGCTTACCTTGGCTCCCTTTCCCCCATCACTAAAAGAACTCACCTCAAAAACTGGTCTGCAATAAAATATAGGTTAACATTCCCTCACAAAAGCAATCAAAACCTTATCTAAACAGGTGGTTTCCGCAACTTATCAATATGCACATAGCAACGAAATACCCGTGATTTCCAACTTTCGAGTGCCATAATGTGACCAGATGTGCGATCCTCAGCCGCTGCCACCGTAGCAGCCCCAATACGAAAAGAATGTGAACTAAAAAACAAGGCGTCCATACCAATCCCCCCAATGCAGGTCTTAAAAACTGACAAAAACATGACATCCTCATCTACTAACCAATTTTAACCCCCTGGATGGCCATTAAATAAATATTTCTGGGCTAGTCTAACTGGACAATTTTTTTTGCAAGAGTGACGCTTAACTGTCACCCATTTACCCTTACCCAAATGGTCAGTTTTTGACCTATGAACTTTACATGACCCTGAGTATTCAGAAACAACCACATTGTGAAACAAAAGACCTGACCTTATTGCATTTCTACCAGCAGCAACCAATTCCGAAACCCTAAAGGCTCAGATAAAGGCAAGGGCAAAGGTTTTTTCAGTTGCCACCGGAACGCCCAAATGCCAGAAAAGAGCTTTTGCTGGTGCAAGCGTCAGAATCTGCTGGACTGACAAAAAGAAAGTTGTCCAATAATGCACAATAAATTGATGTTTAGCACCAATCTGCAAACACCAATGTAAAAAACTAAACTTCTCAAAAAAGGCACAAGAGATGGAGCAGCCCATGGGTAAACATCTGTCCACAAAATATCCAGCAGGCAGACGAAAACCCATGAAAACAAAAGAGTCGGGATGCAACGGAAGCAGTCTAAAAGCTGACTCTATGTCTAGTTTAGCCATTAAGGCTCCTTGGCCACAAGACCTCACCAACTCCAATGTCTGATCAAAAAATTGATAACAAGCCTGAGCATCAATCACATCATTGACCGACGAACCCGCGGGACAAGAAAGGTGTTGGATGAGCCTAAACTTGCAAGGCATTTTCTTCGGCACCAAACCCACCGGAGAAATGATTAAACCCGGAATTGGCGGTACCGGAAAAGGCCCAGACATCTTATCTAATTCAACTTCCTTTAAAACCTTTTCCATGACAACATGAGGAAGTTGACTGGCAGAGTTTAAGTTCTGCTGACAATGCGTAACAACAGTGCCCGAAATTGGCAAACAAAACCCAAAAGTAAAACCATTAAACAACCAGTCAGCAACTTCCTGATCAAAATAAATCTCTAGCCATTTAGCCATTGATCCTACCCAAACCGGTGAAGAAGCTTTAGGGAGACTAACGATTTGCAGCAGAGGGCTTGTTGCCTGTGGTCACTGGCGTTCTACAATCTTTCACTGCGTGAGCACCTCTGCATTTTGTACACAGTTGTCTAAACTTACAGTTACTTTCCCATGTACACTTTGAATTGTTGAATCCGAAACACTTGCCCTTTGCTGCAACAAACTGTGCTGGTCGTGACTGGGGACACGCCTTACGAGAGGAATCCATGGCCTGTTTCGCATTCGTAATGCGTAACAAAATTCCCAAAGTCCGCAAAGTTAAAATTCTTAGCCCCGCCCTAGGTTTTTCGGAACTGCTCATCATAGGATCTCCACATAATTCCCCGAGCATTGGCGTAGAGATCATGAATTAAGTGTAAGTACCGCAAAATTCCCATGTACTCCGTGGGCCTGGTCTCGAGATAACATGCCGCAAAAGGGGAATATCCCCCCAACCAATTAGAAAAGGACCTATATGCATCCTCACCCATACCCCCTTTCGCCTTGGCAGCCATAAGCCCTTCCTTACCCGTCTGCGTTATCATAAACATATCTACAAAACGCCCACGCTTAATTCGCTCCCTAGTAGAGTCACAAACGTCCCACGTAATGGCTGTGTTATCGCGCAACAAAGGAGGGGGACCAGCTTTCTTATGAACCACCTTTTTAGCTACCTTACCTGTCTTTTTTGACGTGATCCCGGATGCTTTTTCCTGCAGAGTTTTTTTAAGTAGTTTAAAAACTTTAGCCGGGCAGATGAGGCAGATGAATCTATACTGGAAATGACACTACCTTCGGAACCCCCTTCACCTTTAGAAACAATTAGATCATCTGCCTTACCTTGTTCATCGAGACTGCCTGACCTGGAAGGAACACGCTGGCCAGCAGGATCTGTACCACGTGATGTACCTTCCCCAGGGTCCGTTTCGTTGACATCCACTTCTTGATCGCTGGGATTCACAACTGCAGAACCCCCAGAGGCAAAATCCACATCTGCAAGAGGAACAACGTTAGTTCTGGCATCTGAACGCTGCAATCCATCAATTCCTCTCTTCCGACCACTATTACCAGAAGCCCCAGGCTGCAACCCAGCAGAAACAACCAGAGCTAAGGTATACTGCCAAGGAACCAAATTCGGGTGACCCGAAAATGGTAATTGCTTGGGTGCACCCGCTTAAAAAGGTAAAATACCAAATTGACACTGTGGACTCTGTCCAGTGGAGGACATAGCCCCAGGACAAAAATAAGGCCAAGATCCCATCTAGAATATAGGAGGGGGGAAAGGCCATTGTCCACTCAAACCCGCCTGAGAAGTTGAAAATTAAGAGGGAGGGTTCATAAGATCCTGCTGGGATTGCAATCCGGGAAACACCAAAGGGCTAGCCCCCTGAATCAATGAAGGGTCCCTAGAGGCCGGCCGAGGAGGTTGATTCACAGCAACAGGCGTATCAGGAATAAAGCCCACACTATCAAAGGAATCATCACCCAAATCCTGAAAATCCACACCTGTTTCTGTGACAACATCCTCCCCCCGAGCCTCATCAACACTGACTCGCAGAAGACTCTTCTATTACATTACCAGAAAAAACCTGCCTCCCTGTACTAACATTACTACTAACACTGGAACCCCTTGCCTCATAACCTCTTCATAAAATCCTCCCCACACGCTGTCTATAATGTCCACCAACACCCCTCCTACCTGATGTATGGCGAATAAGTCCTCCTCTCTGACCTCCAGCTGCCAATTCGCTGGCAGACCTTGCCCCCGACGCAGCGATCCTTGCCCTGTGGCCAGCAGCTACACTCCGATTCAGCTGCCGGCCTCTCTGTTGTGAGAGGGCCGCAATGACAGGCGGCCTGACTTCCGGCGCACGCACAGTGATGTCAGCGCCACCCAAGTCACTGCCAAGGCGCGCGACGGCGCGCCTCCCGAAGCAGAGTGCACGCTCATGCACACATTTCCTAAGCGCTGCACAGGCGAGGCGCATGCTCCAATCGACCCGCCAACACTGCCCAGGATCTCTGCATCCAAGAACCGGAGCGGGACAGAGCGGCAACGAGTAGGTCTGGACATGGTAAGTACGGAAATATTCGGAGGAAAACAGAAAAAGGGGCAGTAAATAAAGCACTAGAAAATGGAAATTAAATGAACATCTAAAGACAAAATTCACTAAATGACAAATAATAGCAGACAAAATTTCCTGGCAAAACAAAAATAAGATAAACAAGAATAGATAACAAACAAAAGGAAAGTTGTAGAAAAGAAAGGAAAGACAAATGACAGGTAAAGAACAAGCAAAAGGATGCACAATTAAATTACCTAAAACCGAAAATTACCCACAAACTACCACACAATATTCTCAAAACAATTCAAAAATACAGGGATGATGCTACTTAGCCATCCACGATTTTCAAAGAGGAAGAGAACCACACCACACAGACCAATAAATCACAAATGTCACCTGATCCAAATTCTCCGCCCACCTACCTAGACCAATCAGCAACCTACCCTTATTTACATTCTCTAGAAACATCTACACACACTAACTGACTACAGCATATCAAGGCCCAACTGGTCGCTTATGCTACTTCGCACTTATACAAATTCAATTCACAATATTTAATGCATGTTCTAAATATGTGTGTTTAGCACTAACATTATAAGTAACATGGTTTACCACACACACATTTCATGTGAAATTAGCCAGACAAAATCAGCATTTATGTTTTTAAAGCCAGTTTTTTATGTGAAAGCTGCATATTACAAAATTCAAGTAAAGGCAAAGCACATCCTTTCTTAGAATTTTGTACACAGAGTATTGAACATGGTGAGTGTGATATTGAGTTTGTGTAATTTATTCATTCCTTAGTTTCATCATGTCTAATCGTGCCCCATCTAAGCAACCTGCTGACGCCGCTGATGACCACGACAGTGGTGAAGTTGCGGGTGTTGCACCCAAAAAAAAGTAAACGGTTAGAGAAATGAGCCCTGGTAGAGGCAATTCTGCCCATTTTTGATGAAATCCTTGGTGACCAAGCTGCAACAACATCTTACAACTGAAAACATCAACTCTTGACACAGGTTGTGAACAGTGTTAATGTGGTGGGGCCCTACCATCATTGAGAAGTGAGTTGCCGCAAAAGGTTTTAGGACATTAAGAAAAAATTACAGTTGCAGTTATCTGCAGAGAGGAAGGTGGAGGTCCTGCGAAAAGATTCCGGACCGCATGCAGAGCCGCGTATACGCAATCTACGTTGCAAGAAGTAACGTAGATTATGTTACAAAATTACTGTGCGGTAGCACTATTCTGAAAACTCCGGCCGCAATTGCAATGCGGCCGGAGCTCTGCATACGGCCCTCCATTACCACACATATGAGGAACAAATGCGGTGCATATACTCCGATGAGGTGCTGGACAGTGTTAATGTATGTGACACCGATGCTCCGAATGCTGAAGGTAATGTTTGTACTTCTAATGTTTTAACATATTCCATGGTAAAATGGTTTTCCTTGCTCTTTTTGGTCCTATATACAGTACAGTAGTTGTATTTTGACATGTCTGTAATCTTTCAATCTTTACAGTTGCCGGGCCATCACAGATAAGGGATTCGGACCATCAAGACATAGCAGATACACTAAGCTCATCCTGAGGAAATTTTGCATGGTGAGTATAAGGTCATGACACTTATCAGAAAGATCTTCTTAATGTATGTTTCTGTATGGAGAAAAATGTAAAATCATTGGGATTTTTTCTATACATTTAGTCTATCTATGTATAGGTTAACATGTAAAAATCAACATGTGAATTAAACACCTTAAAAGGAAAAAAAAATGCCTAAAAAATTAGTTTCTAAAGTAACTTGGTAAGTGTTCATGACTTAACATGGCAATAAACAACTAATAAAACAAAACATACAATCCTTTCTTTTTGCATTGCAGAAGAAACACATCCTCAAAGTAATGGAACACAAGCCTTGAGAAAGGACGGTTCTTCGTCCGAAACGCGTTGGGTAGTACACTATTGTGAGCCTAGAATACCTCTTATTTGTCACCACTGCAATCCTCATTGGGACAGTCTCAAGAAAGACAAAAGTTGTCTACTTTTTACTACATGCATTTTATTACAAGCCCTTTGTGAGTATATTTATACCCTTGTTCATTAAAGAATTTTTAAAAATGATATTATACAATCTGTGACCCTTGTTCGTTTCTCTCCTCCTCCGAATTACCAGTGCTGAGATTGAGGCTCCCCCTTTTTGAAACACTGCATCGCACACTCATTGGTCCTGGGAGTACAGCTGCCAGCAGGAGAGGGAATCTGTTTTTGCCACCAAAAACATCTTCGAACTGTAAGCTGCCTTTATTCACGCTATTTGACTGTATCTATCCTTTTTAAGGATTTGGACAGCAACTATACTATTCAGTATTGGGAATCTGAGAAACATGATATCCTGTCTGCTATCATTGAGTCTTTAGTTTTCCACTGTGTTTTCCAGTGACATATACTTTGATCCCAGCGCTATTACTTACCTCTTATTCTGTTGCCACATCCTCAAAGTGTTTTTGAACATGCGCATGTGATCCTGAGGAAGAAGATTTCGAAAATGAGTTTGTGACTCTGGACCTGCAGACGATACCTACAACACCAGAGCATCCTACCGCAGACCCAAACCCTGAGCCACAGCAAACATCTACACAAAATACAGCATCAGATGTGCTGCACTCCATTTCAAATAGAAGGAACACAGGACACATTCATCATGAGTCATCGGGCATCAATGTGGCGGATCTTGAATGTTGTCAAGCGCACAAACGTGATCTATAAATTGGGGTTCAATCGGCTGGCATCGGCTGTGGAGCAACAAAAATATTGATCAACCAAAACACAAGTGCACTGGAAACAGCAAATAATATGAGGTGGGAACTCAATGCGCAATAAATGCATCTCCGCACAACTCATGAGTAATATCACACCCCAACAAGAGCAAACTATCTCTTCATCTGCTGATACAAGTATGGTCACCACACCACTCAGCTCAGCTGCCAACACCCTGCCACGATGTAGCATATGCACAATAGGAGTTAGAGGGCGAGCAGATCCCACCAACACGCCAATCCTTGCGCAAAAGAAAATAAGGTCATGAACATTTTTTAAAACTTGTTGACATAAAAACCAATGTTATTTGGATAAGTTTAGCATTTTTCGTTGCTTAAATATGTCGGAGACATTTTCGGCATGTTTTTTTGGGTTCAAATAAAATTAATTTGAACATGCATTTGTGAAGTTATTTCATTATTTATTATTATACAATCCATCATATACCAATACTGTGCTGTGTGTAAATTATATGACTGCCATAACCAATTTAAAAATACAGGTGCGATTAATCTTATTTTTAAAATTTGAACACATAACCAAAATGTACTTACATGTAAAAAAAATCCTAATTAAATTATCCCTTATCTGCCTCCCACCCTCTGTAGAAAGCACATCTCCAGATGGTAAAGGGGCGTCTTGCAGTTGTTTTTCAACTGCTATAATGTCAGGTGATTGTTGGTTTAAGGAGACAACAAACAAGCACAATATCAGAAACCTTTGCAGGAATCAGGATTATAAAGCAACACACCACCAGATTTATCAAGACATCTGAACTTTGTTTTTAATAGGCCAAAGGTACGTTCTATCACTTCTCTAGTGACTGTGTGTCTGATTATATTTGTGTTGCCCAGGAGTATGTGGATTCAGTAGAGGAGTCATCAGCCAGGAGCGACACCCATATCCTGAGTCCCCTATGAATATAAAAAAAACATAGTTAAAAATCATGACCTAGTACATGCACACAAGTTGACACCCAAAAAAAAACACTTACCCAGCAGCCATCCCTCAGGCATTATTTTCAAATTTGTCATACAGGGATGACTCCCTCAGAATATAGGAATCATGGCATCAGTGTCGTTTCTAGACCTAGCAGAGCCCAGGGTGGAAAAAATTCTAAGTTGCTATGTGCGCAGCCTCCGTTTGTGCCCCATATATGTGTCCAGCCTCTTTTTGTGCCCCTTATATGGATCAGCCTCCTTATGTGCCCCCTTAAAATATATTAACCTCCTTCTGTGCCCCCTTATATTATTTGCCCTACATTACATATAATCTGCCCTACATTATATATTATCTGCCCTACATTATATATTATCTGCCCATAGATAATATATTTATGTACTGTACAGTAGACAGCAGTAGCAGGGAGTCAGTGCACCAGGAAGTGAGCTGCAGGAAGCTCTGGCTCCACCACCGATCTCTAGACTGGTCACATGGTCGCATCACAGGAAGCTCTGGCTCTACCCCTGATCTGCAGACTGGTCTCATGGACGCATCACAGGTCCTGCTGCAGCTTAGATTTATATTCTTGGCTGCAGCGCAGAGTCTGTGACCCACTAAATGGCTGCCTAGGGTAGGCAGCCATTCACTGGGACACAGCCTCGGCGCTGCAGCTGAGCAGTCACCACTAGCTGGGCAGCACTAGACCACCAGAGAGGCGGCCCTAAAACACAAAATAGCAGTGCTTTCCGTGGGGCATATGCCACCCTGCCCCCTGGCCCAGCCTGCCTCTGCGCTCCCTCTTTAAATCAGCTAGTGGCGCGCCCTAGAAATGGCCCTGCATGGCATGACCCAGGGTAGCCAGCAAAAACACTCAAAATTTTCATGTTTGCATCACAGACCACCTGTACATTCAGAGAATGAAAATGATGGTGATTCACATATACATGTGCTCTGCGTTGAGGTGGTATATGAGTGCAATCTATAGCACCCAGGATATTTGGAAATCTTGAGATACTATAGAATGCTAACTTGTGGGCACTTCAATGTGACTCCTGGCTTGGGAAGCAAATATATGTTTGCACAAGTTTCTTTAGTGCACTTAACACATGAGTCAAGTGACTTAAAAAACTGGTCTGTGAAAGTCCCACCACTCTCCCTGTGACAGCCTGCAAAGAAGCAATTGCAAGAAAGCGTAGGACACACATTAATTTATGCATCCCAGACAATGCATGTGAACAACCTGTTGGTGGTTCCAAATCCCTCCTCACCTGCTCATAAACTCTCAGGAGGTTTGTACGGTTAAGCCTAAGCAGTTGCACAACATCCTGGTCAGACAGGGAGTCCAGGTCCAAACACACACTAAACACATGTATCTGTCGGATCATGCGATGCGTGCGCTGAACCTGGGGCTGGTAATGCTCAGTCTCGTCCATACTTGGTGTGTCTGATAGAATAGCTTCCACACCAGCATTAGTGATCACAGACATATTACTACAAAACAGTCCATCCATAATGAAAAACGTTAAACTCTCATCTGCTTGTAATTTAGTACTTCCCTTTATATGTAACAGAGGGCTGGATGCATAATTGCCTGCCATTTGTCTAAAAGTGCCCCTACTACATGACGCTTTTGTAAACGGCAATTTTAAAGCGATCCTTGGCGACTGTGTCAAGACCGCTTAGTGAACAGGACGATTGCTATGTGGATCATTGTAAAATGCGATGTTTGCCATGGCACTTTTGAAAAAATGCAAAAGTCCTGCGACTTTACCTTTAGTGAATGCAATGATTGCATAATCGCTGCTAAACTCCCGCAATCATGGGCGATTTAGCCTAAAACGACCTTTGTAAATGGAGCCTCTGGCCTCTTTACTAACCTGTTTTCTCCTCTCATTGACAGCTTCAGTTGCCATTTGTTAAATTCAGCTGGTGATACTGAGGTCTCTGTAATCAGTGCTTGCATACTGTAATCAGTGCTTGCATACTGGTATTGTGGCACGCATCTCTTAAAACAGATGAATATACTGATGGCCCTGCATGACCAAGCACAACATTTCAGTCACTGCAGGTATTACCAATACTAATGCTTGCATGTCTGATATACTCGCTCACAGTTATACAGAAACATCTAGGGGGGGGAGTAATCACTCCCCTCTCCTTCTAAATCCACCCTGTTCTTCCACCTCCACCAACTTCCCTCTACCCCCTACAACAATCTCAATCCTCTCTAACATGCACCAGCACTGTCTGAAGTGCTTTAGATGCAATCCCAAAAGCCAAAACACCCAAGATCCAACATTTTCCTGTAAATTATGTTATGACAGAACACAAGTTCTGTCAGATTAACCCAAACCACTCATCTCTACATAGTATACAGTTGATTAAAAATGTGCTCATTAGTAGCTACTTGATCGAAATAATCTATTATATACATAGAGCTAGAGTACATGCAATTTATTACTGAACATATGCATATTGATTTTATTACTCCCTCACTGCTGGCACACACTTACAGTGCTGTGAGGTTCCAATTTTCAAAGTACTGCATAAAAAATACAGTTGTATTTAGGAATATATTGCTAGACTCTGCATCTCTGAGAACAGCAAGGTAAAATAAATTACATAGATGATGTCATGTTCTGCCCGGTTTGCATTAGGGGTGATAATAGGATAATCAGGTAAATCAAAGGCAATTAAATTATTATTGGTCCTGTGCCATTTCCACCAGGCTTGATGATGTTCTGGTAATGGGCATTTTTTTTATTATTTAGATTTTTGTGGGGCACATGTAGGCATGTTTATTCATTTTATTATGTGGGACCAGTATTTTTTTATTTTTAGGCAGTGGACAGGGATCTTGGACATATTTTATTTCTTTATATTATTTAGGGGCACATGTGGG
This sequence comes from Limnodynastes dumerilii, assembly GCA_011038615.1. Taxonomy (NCBI): domain Eukaryota; kingdom Metazoa; phylum Chordata; class Amphibia; order Anura; family Limnodynastidae; genus Limnodynastes; species Limnodynastes dumerilii. The sequence goes on from WWET01008915.1 coordinate 15,647, forward strand.
CATTTTTAATGTTTTTTTTTATGTGGGCACAGTATGTGTGTTTTTTTTATGAATGGGCATGTACCGCTATTTGGCACAGCAGGCCCTGGATAGCAGGGCATGCTTGTTTGGCACAGCAGGCCCTGGATAGCAGGGCATGCTTGCACTTGTGGTTCTACAAGCGCCAGCATGCCTTGTCATTCATGGGAATTCTGGCCATTTTAGTTCTACTAGCGCCAGCATGCCCTGTCAGGCCGTTATTTATTTATTTATTTTAAAAGGTTTTTACGGAGGGGTTGGCAGGGGAAGGGGGTTAATTTTTTAATTAAACTGTTTTTTTTTAAACTAACTTACTTTTTTTTTCAGTTCCGTTAAGCTGCACCTACATTTACACCATCCTTGAGATGGTGTAAGCGTAGTGCTTGTTAAGCAGCCACTGGACTGCAGTGGACGCAATATAAGTGCCACTTTTATTTAATTTATTTTTGCACTGTGTCACTTTCTATTTGTGCACTTTATGTACACCTCGTATATACTATCAAAAAGGACCATTTAAAGGGATATCCATATATAATATTAATTCTTGTTTGGAAAAGTTGAGATGTTGCCTATAGCAACCAATCAGATTGTAGCTCTCACTTTCCTATTACATACTAGAGAATGTCAGCTAAAATCTGATTGGTTCCTATGGGCAACATCTCCACATTTCCACACCTGCAGCTTAATAAATCTGACCCCAAGATGCATAATAGTTTGCTTAGGTCCCAAATTACAGTACTGCAGAATTTTGTGGAGCATAATAATAATAATAATAATAATAATAAAAAAATATATTATAGTAAATTCATAATACTTTTATTTGTGTTAAAGTGTTTAGAAGTAGAGCCCATTCTATTTCTGCTATGTGCATTTATAAAATATTAAATAACGATTAATTAAATCAGGCAATGTTTAAAAAGTGTGTAAGTCCCTTTGTGTTATTAAGTCTGTATATGGCCCTATGTTTCTAGGCACTGATAAACATGACTGTTGACATTAGAATGATTTGTATTTTTACAAATGTCTCTTAAGAAAATCTGAAGGCCTTATAGGCCTGGGGTGTGTGGTGAGTGTGCGAATGTGAGACCTCAACCGTTTGCTGGTTAAGGGTCACAAATATATTTAGATGATTAGCCAGCATTTTTAAAATCATGTAATTACACAGATTTGGGCCTAGAAACCATTCACTATACTCTTATTGTACTCAAAGCAATTTAACAACTTTTATTGCATTGCTTTATCCTCTTAAGGGGTTCATTTACTAAAGCATCTAACAGGGAATGTTGAACATGTTTCCATAGCAACCAATCAATTAGAATCTAACAATAGTGTAGAATGCCGTACATGTTAGCTTGAATGTGATTGGTTTCTATGAGCGACGCCTCCACATTTCATTTAATAAATCCTCCCCTTAGCTCTCTCTACTTATTCCATCAAATATCCCAGAGTGACTAATCAGATGTAATTAAGTATTATATCAAATGTGGCTGTATATGGTTTGAGGGTTAGTATGTTATAAATTGCAAGGTTGCCAAACTGCTAATACTTTTGTCAGCAAAATTTAATACAGCAAAGTGGAACTTGGCCATTAATAACATTGTCATTTTAAATATTAGCAATTTTGCAACTTCACAATTTATTACATATACTCTTAATGCTAAAAAATTGTCTCTTGTCAGTATATTGTTATATTCATTTTTGAGGAAAAATAGCAAAAAAAAAATCTATTTTCTGCTGTTGCTGCAGCTGTATAAATGTTTCCAACCATATAATTGATTTATTATCCACTGGGACATCTGCAAAGTTTAAAGCAAATGATGAGAGTGTTACCCTCAGGGCAGCCTTCCATTTTTCTTAGCTGCGCCTAATACTTTTTACTACTTTTTAAAGCTTGCAGCTAATTTTGTTTGCATTGAACCGGGGTTAAGAAAGGAACAGTGATTTGTTTTGTTTATCTTAAAATTTGTGCCAAAGGTATAATAACAAACCTGGATTTCAACACGCAAAAACAAATTTTATTCACCCTTCATTGGTGTTGTTTTCTTATTTGCAACAGTTTTGTACACAAAAATGTTCCATGGTCAATAATTCATATTTACTAAGTTATTTTAACTTTTTATTAATATATATGTTTACTTCAACTTTTACTTCAATATTTAACAAAGGCATCAAAAGCCATAGCTTAATAAAACTCATAAAGAAATGAAGCCTTTTAATTTAAATTTGAAAATATATGATGCTTCCAATAGCGTATCTATAATGGGTACAGGGTGTATAGTGCACACAGGGCCCTCAGGATAGGGGGCCCCATTACACACACTCTGTACTAGTTATGTCTCTTTTTTCTGTGGGCAGGGGAGGAGTGCTGTGGG